>BCIG01000033.1:0-272726 GCA_001599915.1 Symbiotaphrina buchneri | reverse complement strand
CGTATCAACCAGTGTGTTGTCATATTGCGAACTACCAGATTATAAGTGTAGTCTCTTGCCCTGTGCAGGCCATACGTGATATGCTCATTAAATCCCACAATCCGCGCGCATCGCTAGAATAAAATGACCCAGATAGTCCCAAACACATGTAACTCCGCCAACAGCGCCATACATATGCAACTTAGCTTTAAGAATGTCGTTCAGGGGAATCATATGCGTTCACAGGTATGTGAGAGCTGACAGTGGGGTACTTGTCCTTCAAGATATCTCAGGCGACAACAAAAACCGGTACGTCACTCAGATCGACACCAAACGTTTTGCTCAAGTCGACGCTCTTTCGTGTAGCCAGCCGAGAGCTCTTTGGTGCAGTTCCCGCGCTACCCCAGATCGCACGCTTGTCCGGCCCAAAACCGTATCCAAAGCCTCCTTCGAACCTGCCGACGGAAAAGCCGGCAAGTGCCTGCTCAGCAGCCTTTACAGCCTGCTCATTGGCCCAATCGGGTTGTCTAAGAACATTTCGAGCCTGATCGTTCCGTCCCAGTGCTTCACCTACCGATTGACGCCGTTTCCTCCAAGCGCCCTCAACAACTACCCAATCGCGGAGGGCAGCGGCCATGCCAGTACCTTCTGCAGCATCCACTGCGGTCTTTGGTAATTCAGGAAGAGGTCGACTCCTCAGGACAGGCGAATTTGGTGGAGCCGGGAGACTTTTGTGCTTTGGAGCTTGTTTTATCTGACTCTGCCTATTGTCCTTGGTCGCCTCAGGGGCAGGTAAAGCTGGTAGTGGCGGTGCGGAATCGTACCAACTCTTCGGCCTAGTCATCCTGCCAGGTATGCCGCCTCTGTCGTTGAACTGGCTCCCATGGATGCTCCGCGGCCTTGGACGAGAGAAGTTTATGCTGGTACCGATCCTGCTGCTCCGAAACATACTCCGCTCCCTTCCCACGCGGGAAGCAGTCTCCTCGTCCATGCCGTTCATACTTCTAGTCCGAAGGGACCTTTCTGTTTGATTCTCAGCCGCATTTCGTGGCCTAGCAGCGTCATATGGACCGCGACCGATTGATTGTGTGACACTGTCCGAAAAATAATCGAATGGACTGGTGCCTTGTTGGGCAGAACTTTGAGGTGAAGAAATGGTGATGCGGTGTGGCGGAGGCACTGGAGGTATGGCTGCTTCTGACAGTGACTGAGGACCAGTTTGTGCTTTCGCAGAACTACTAATAGCGCCGAGACCAGAGAATATAGATGAGGATACCGTCCGAGTCGCCGTATCTGGGGAAGCTGAGCGTTTAGTCTCATCTGGGCTGGAAAAGGTGTGGTCAAGAGCCGGAAATTTGTCCAACCGCTGTGCATGCCTCTCGGCAATTTGCGGTGGTATAGGAGGCACCTCGACCGGATTGAGCTCTCTTGCGGCCCAAGTAAGCATTTGGTGGGCTTCTGCGAGAGAAGGTTGTGATAAGCGCCTAGGCTTTTGCAACTTCCGAGGCGATAAGCGGCCCTTGCTTGCTTGTTCTTCGTTGTATTGAGGGCACGCATCAACCAGTACTGTGGCAGGCCTATCAAGTTTTCCGGACGGCGGTGCGATGTCACTTACATCGACTCCGTCGGAATCGATCTGTCGGCGTTGTTGAGGAAAGCCCTGCGGTATTTCAGGCGCAGGCCGGGTGGGGCGAGGGCAGTATGCAGTCTCTAATCTGAGGGACTGCACGCTCTCAACTGTGTTGCTGGTGTTGGAAGACTGTTCTTGAGAATAATGAGATGCGGTTTCAGCCTCAGTATTCAAGCAGAGCGAGAAGCTTGAGCCGTAGCCACTATCAGTCTTTATCAGACGCTTCATAGCTGCAGGCTCAACCGTCAGAAGGGACGAGGAGGTGCCATCGGAGGTTTTAGCTGGGCTAGTCGATGCCAGGCCATCATCCGTAAGATAGTCCCGTCTTCTAATTTCTTGGTAGCTAACGCTCTGTGCCTTGAGATCAAATATGGAGTCGTCGTCGCCCGGGCGTAAGGCGAGCTCGCTAATATACTCCTGAGCAATAGCTGAAGCAGGATCTGGTGAGGATGCGGCAGATTCAGAGACATTCCAGCCTGAATGGCAACCAGTTCCGCAAGGTACGAAGCTCGTCCTTCCCGTAACAGAGCTGGGTTCGATGACTGCACCCTCGCCGGAGGACGAAAACGTGCCAAGAGCTGGTCTCAACGGTGATGTTAATTCAGAGTCATCCCCGGCGTTATTCGACCCTTCCGATGCCGTAAAATATCCATCTGATTCAGGCGTTAGTCTTCTCTGGAGCGGTGAAGACAGCATCACACTGGGATCCGGGGAAGCCGCTCCGTTGGTGATGCGTAATGTGCCTGGCCGAAAGCCGCACAAATGAGAATAGTCCAAGTCACATGGTGTGGAGCTACGATTTTTGGGCGTACTCCGGCCATCCTGAGCTAGATCAAGTGCAGCCAGTCGTGCCAAAGGCGAAGACTCGGGGAAACCAGGATTGTAATAGTAGGCACGGTCCTCCGTTGTCCTCAGACTTTCTGGTGGAGGTGGTGGCTTGCGTAGAATATTACCTTCGGAGCATCTGGTTGCTATACCAGGTGTGAGAAGAGACCTTCTGCGGATCGGCACCATGGACGGTTGTTCAACAGTGCGCGGGGTGTTGCAGTGGAATTGTGCTGCGAGTTCGTCTTTAGAAGCTTTTGCTCGAATCTCTTCTAGCATCTGGGAGGACGACTCCACGCTGAATGCAGGCCGCTCTGTGACTAGAGATAGTCTTGAACCACCCACCGAGCCATTGACCAGCGTCGTCGAGGCCATTGCACTAGCCATTTGAGAGACCATTGAGCAAGTTCTCGACAGCCTCTCCTTGGGAGCTTCCAGACAACTAGTCATGCTTTTGCAGCCCTCATAACTGGCCTCTCTGATATTCCCATTATGTTGCGAGTACGGCAGTCCGCGGGCCTCAACCTCGACGCCCCAGCCATCATGAACCTTCACCGGACTGTCAAGTGAATTTGACGATCCAGGCGGAGACGCAGATGTGCAAAGAAGATTCGAAGAGCCAGTGAACGTTTTTGGCTTCGTCAGCTTGTACTGCTGCTTGTCTGTCGTGAGAGCTGATTGAGCATTCCCCATTGTTTGAGCAGCTCCTGAGCCAGCAGGCGAGGAACGCGGGACGGCCCTCCTGTGTCGTGGAATGCTTGGCTCCTGTGTTCTTGACAGCCAGAGACTAGCAAATCTCAGAATACCCCACAAGCGTCATGAACCAGGACTGGACCGACGGTGCTATGCTACAAAGATCTGGCACGACGTTGGGATGCGTTGAAGGCCGGACCTGTCGCCGAAAATGTGAAGATGAGGAGGAATGGCACACTGAGAATGCCGGTCGTTGCAGCCCGGTAGAGGTGCGAAATTAGCTTGCGGAGCAGTGATGCTTGCGGGGTTGTATGGTGTAATGGCAGGGGTTTGCCGAAAGCTTCTGAAATGCAAGGGTAGTAGTTGCCCCGATGTGCTCACTGCTCAGTGCTAGCCAGGACAAAGAACGAGCTAGAGAAAGGGGGAAGAGCTGACACCGGGGAACAGAAGAATATGAGACTCAAGAATTGGAATGACAAAGAAGAGCGCAAAGGAGAATGCAGAAAGCGAGAGAAGCGGTGTCCTCAAGGACTACCAGCTAAGAGGTTGGGAAATGTAGGAAGAGGAGGCGGCGGAGGTGTGGAGCTAGGGAAGCAGGTAAGGGAAGGTAAAGGGTAAGGAGCACTGCGAGTGACAGCATCACGCTCGGATGCGGCATCTCTCCTCACTTCAGTCCTGCAGATCAGATTGGTCCCGCGAATTTCAGCCCTTCCCTTTCAAGCGCACAGAAAGCCTGGATCCCTGTTTCCTGCAACACCTTATCCAGGTTTCCGTGCTATCGGCAGCCAGTCAGAAAACAGGAAATTGAGCCACTGCCACACGGGATGGCGGAGCAACGAGGTGGCTGGAGACGTAGGGGGCACAAGTAACTGTCAATAATTGGTTCGTCAGACGGGACGCTATCGTACTAGCGCAAGTGACAAGCAGCTTATCTTAGCGCGTAGACAAATATAAAGATAAGGTACTTCCCGAGCTCCGTACACGGCGTACTGTACCTTAGCCTGAGGTATTCGTAATCTCAAGTCATGCGCAGCCAGAGTCCAGACACCGCCCGGATGGACCAACACGACTCCAGGTTCTTTGCAAATGGCAACATGGTCGTTCATTTACGGTGTACCAGGGGCAGTAATTGATTTCCGCCTCAGTTCACTCCCTGCTAGCTTCCTATAATGCGAAGCGAAGTTGGCAGCCTCGCGTGAGCAGAAGCTTGTTTCATGCCCGCAAACGCCTGTTTCAGCTGAAGGCTATCATGTCCTTAGATTATCCGTTCCTTTCTGACGACGAATTCACGGCCGCCTGTCGCTCTTTTGCTGCAAGATATGAGCGCGCACGGCAGAGAAGCGCAATGAACAATTGGCTGCGTGTTGATCTCAAGCAACATGTATGTTGGTCCTGTCGCAACTGTCAATGTCTGCCTTCACTTTCATTGCCCCGCCGATTCCATCTAGCGATATAACAATCAATTCATCTTTCACAGCCGCGAGTTGGCAATGCCATGCAGACTCTCACAGCATTTAATTCCATTGCCGAAATATTCTGATGTCTAGCTAAAAGCTCTCTTTTTCAAGCAAGGTCAGACATATATCACCATCGAGAAGACCCTTCCTCTCGTTTCTCGAAACGGGAGCCCAATTGCAGGCCATGAACCGTCTTCTAGCGATGGAGGACAACAAGACATGCTCGAGGAAGAAGACGAGGTAACATGTCTTCCCATAGCCAAGCCTATTGGAGCCGCTGCTGAACAATCGCGACTTGCTCAGGAGTCACTGATCTCACCAGCAGCAAGCACCATAGCTTCCATACAGTACAGCATCCTGCGTTCCCCAAGCTACCGTGTTCCCGTGCTGTACTTCAATTTGCGAAACTTGCCGGATGATGGCCCTTCAGGGTTGGACGCTGTATGGTCACTCCTGGTACCGCCACAGACGTTAACAAGCATGCAACAAGTTGGCGTGCTCGGAGCAGTCTCGATGGATGTAAGGAGAGGATCTTCTCCGCATAATAATGAAGGTTCGCGGCTGACGGATCGTCACGGCTCAGTACCACCCAATCTCGGGCGTTCCTTGCTATTTCGTACACCCTTGCAACACTGCAGACGCCTTGGAGGCCTTGAGAGATGTATCCAGCACGGACGTCGACCACTACTTGCCGATATGGTTAGGGTTGGTAGGAGGCCCGGTTGGACTGACGATGGATATAGCCATGGCACTGGATGGCTAGCCAGAGTCAAGGGATTTGAAGCCAAGCAATCCAAATGCCTCAATCATGCTAAGCTATTAAGAAGCTTTCAATAATGGCATACCTTAAAACTCCGCGCTTAAACCGGCGACATACTCCGACCTTGAAGCTACCACGAAATGCTTGACGTATCCCTAATCTTCATCTGAAGCTTCCTCCATAGGAGCATCGCCCTCATCCTCACTCATAGGCGCCTCCCCTCCGTCACTCTCTTCTTCTCGTGCTCTCTTCACCCCGTGCGGAGCTTCAGAGCCATTTGGCGCTCCTTCGGGGCCGGGCGCGCTTCGAGCCGCAGTTCGCATTGAAGCAGGCGCTCCTGTCGAAGAAGGTGGTGCGTTGAAGATGGATTGTTGTAACTCCGTAGCGGCCACTTCCGCTGCGCCATTGGGCATGCGATATGTACCATCAAGCTTGGCGATGGTATCCGACTTGCCCTTGGCATATTGAATTCTCTAAAATTTGCGGATAGCTTAGTCAACGCAACGCTCCAATGACAGCAGACAGCACCAAGGCAAGTGCTCACCATTTCGCTTCCAAAGAAGTCGAAGCCTTGTAGTGCCCTCATGGCTTGTGTGCTTGTCTGTGCATCTCTGAAGACGACATGCGCCTGGCCACGCATCTTCGATGTCTTCAGTGCAACGACGTCCATCACAGGCCCGTATGTGGAGAACAATGTATAGAGTGACATTCTAAGGTCGACCTTTTGGATCTTGTCTGGAAGATTTGTGCAGTATAATCTTTATTGGCATTTTAGCATGATGCGTGAGAAAGAAGTAGCATTTGGTTGGTAGGACTTACGTCTGGTTAGGGGGGTACGAGGAACGCCCCGACTTGGACACTGCGGTAGCCATGATGTGGAGATGAGATGGGCCGATCAATTGTCCCTTTGGTTACTTCAAGATATAGCAATGACGGGTTGTGGTAATAACCCAGTCGACGCGCGCAGTTGTCAAGAACTTCCTCCGGCCTATGCTGGAAAGAATGGAAGAGAGCTCGCCATTTGTGATTGGAGGATAACCCGCTTAGTCATGCGCTTGGCATTGCACCTGTACGAAGTAACGCCGTACTTCGTATCGTGCGTACGGTCGACCTACCTTACCTTATCCTCACTCAATCCCTACAGCTCTCCAATACGTTTAACAACTAGGCGATAGTAGAGAGCTACTCCTATCGCTCTAGAGCATTGTCAACAGCAATGGCTGCTCCAGAAGTCCACCATCTCTTCCACAATCCCATCGCCGACCACTCGTTCTCGGCGGACAGGCAGACACTCGCTGTGGCACGCGATAGCAATGTTGAGCTGTATAAACGTTCAGGCGGGAAATTTTCCCTTTCGGACGAGCTCAAAGGGCATGATAAGACTGTTACCGGTGTAGATATTGCTCCTGACACCGGGCGTATTGTTACTTGCTCTCAAGGTGCGTTTTGTATATGCCATCACTACCCTACTACGCCTAGCTCTGCGTGCTTATATTCCCTTCCATACACATTGAACGGTTTACTGAAGCGTGGAAGAGTAGATCGCAATGCTCTTGTATGGGAGCCATCGCCGACTGGCTGGAAGCCAACCCTTGTGCTTCTTCGTATAAATCGTGCCGCCACGTTTGTCCGCTGGTCTCCTTCCGAAAAGAAGTTTGCTGTAGGATCTGGGGCGAGAGTAATTGCCGTCTGTTATTTTGAGGAGGAGAATGATTGGTGGGTTTCGAAGCATCTCAAGAAGCCTATCCGAAGTACTATAACCACCCTGGCATGGCACCCGAACTCTGTCCTACTGGCTGCAGGGTCTACAGATGCGCATGCCCGGGTGTTCTCAAGTTTCATCAAAGGCGTTGATGCCAGACCCGAGCCCAGCTTGTGGGGTGAAAGGCTACCTTTCAATACTGTGTGCGGGGAGTACCTGAACAATTCAGCGGGTTGGGTCCACGCGATCTCTTTTTCCCCGAGTGGAGACGCTCTCGCCTTCGCAGGCCATGATAGTAGTGTGACTGTGGTTTATCCATCGGGTCCTGAACAACCCCCAAAGGCCGTTGTGAGCATCAGTACTCAACTGTTGCCCTTCACAAGCTTGATATGGAACGGCGAAAGTGAAATCATTGCAGCTGGATATGTATGTTATTGCTCTGCCTATGCCTAGGAGACTGAATACCGCTGAAACGATGCAGGATTGCGAAGCATACCGATTGAAGGGCGATGACCAAGGATGGCAGCTCGCTGGGTCCTTGGAGTCTAAGGGTCGCCCAGGATTGAGTGATCATCGAGAAGAATCTGCTTTGAATATGTTCCGACAAATGGATTTAAGGGGCAAGGTAAAGGACGACACGCAGCTGAAAACCGTTCATCAGAACACAATCAGTACAGTGAGGGTCTTTGAGGATTCAAATGGTCGGATCACAAAATTCAGCTGTAAGTTCTGCTCTATGTCCAACTTGGAACGAGGTATCTCTAACAGTTGTCTACAGCAAGCGGTGTCGATGGAAGGGTTGTTATCTGGAGCATTTAGAAATGTGCCAGCAGGCATGTCCTGCATAAAGGCGACGTCGCCCAGAGCTGGGGTGGGTTTGCGCCACAAATCCTTTATTGTTGCAAGCCGGACAATTAAAAATAGCACTCATCTTTGCATCATTATGTTTCCACAATGAGAATGCATTTTGAACAGGAGCTCCACAACACGAACCATGATCCTTCCAGAAGTATGAGGAAGTAATCATATCAACTGCAATCCCAGGGACCTCAGATCGGCAGCTAAGGACTCTCCCTCTAAGACTGCATAAGGGAGATATTCTTCCTATCAGTGCTCCTTCTCCCTCTTCTTCTTCCTTCTAGTCCTTTCTTGCTCTTGCTCTATTGCGCCGAGACCTGCAGAAGACACTTTCATTGTTGCCCCTATGTGACTACGTATTTTCTATAAATCACCGCTTCCCAAGCAAAGGCACTTTCTTCCAAAATATCGAGACTGCCCTCAAGATGCAAGACAATCTGCCTTCGGGCTCCGTGCGGCCGATGAATGGTGCAGCTGAACATAACCTAAGCAGCATGAACGCCACGACTATTCGCGGCTTCGGAAACAATCGGTATCCACCTTTGCCAACTACAGCTCATTGGATGCATCGTCAGCAGAGTCCACCGAGCTTACCTTCCGCCGGCACAACCTTACCACAGCTGGGGGCTTCATTCGCATCAGCAGCGCCCGCAGCGCCATCTCAAAGACCTCCGGCGCCGCAGTTTTCGACCGCTGCGGAAGAAGCATATCAACACGATCCGGATCGGCCCAAGTACACGCGCTTTGCGGAAGGTTACTTTAACAACTTGTCGGCGGACGGCCACATGTTTATCAGCAGCGATTTCTCATTGACTCCAAAGCCAGGCAACCACGGGCATGCAAATCCCTCCCGGAAATTCCATCCAGGACTTTCTGAGATGACATCAGAACCCCTGGAACCGGAGCACATGCACTTCGTATTCACAAGAAATCCTGGGCGACAGCATATGGTGTTCCAGACGCTGGTGAAGGTCTGCGCCGATGCAGCCTACAAATATCACCGAACCGAAACTCAGAGGCGTCTGTCCGAAGTTGCTTTACTTGACAGCCCTGAAGGCCTCCACGGCTCGGGTCACTACAAGGATTCCGTCCAACCTGATCGAAAGCGCTGTCGAACGACCGGTCATGCCCGTGTCAATTCAGATGCTGGATGCCCGCCACCGTTGATGGACCTGCTCTCCCAAATCAGTGACAGCATCTGGACGAAGGCGAAGAGCCTGAATTCCCATACAGCACGGTTGGAGGCAGTACGTCGCATGGCAAGCCTCTACAGCTGGGCCGACACGGTCATTGGTGCGCTCAGTACGACCGAACAGTCCGAGATCGTGCCGCAGGCCAAGGCGTATAATGCTATCATGGCGGCGAGAGACTTCGCCAGCTTCTTTCTCTTCGAGGAGGGCAAGGAGCGAATTGACTCGCTTTGGAAGAGCTATTGGGTCCTTGTGGAGGCCATCAGATAGCACATAGAATGACCATCACTGCTGGGTAAAAGCGTATGGCGCTGGGCGGATGGGAGGATTAGATTGATAGTACTATGCCAGTTGTTTTGCCTTAGATCACATCTCGTCGCGCCCTGAGGACGTTGCTTAAGGTACCTACCTTAGTAGCTGATGCAAGTGCTGTCACACCGAGCGTAGGGCTGAAAGTCGGCAGTTCCCTAGCGTCAAGCCACATTTTCCTCGCTTAATCCCCGCCAATCAAGCTTAAATCAAGGGGAATCAAGGGACCGTTCCTCTGCGCCCCTCCTCGGCACGGCATTTACGAAGATTTCGACCATCGTTGCCCTGCCAGGATCCCCCAAAATGGTGCTAGAAGCCATTCAATACGCTCGCGGCAGCCTCAAGATACTTGACCAGCTTCGGTTGCCCCACGTCGAAGTCTATGACGATATTCAGTCGAGTAATGATGCCTGGCATGCAATCAAAGAGATGCGGGTGCGGGGCGCCCCCGCTATCGCCATCGTGGCCGCTCTGGCCCTAGCGGTAGAGTTGGAGGTTATCCAAACACATGGGAAGCTATCGCCGGTCGGGGAGGAGGTCCAGGTTTTCATCTTTGAGAAACTGGATTACCTTGTCAGCAGTAGGCCGACCGCGGTAAATTTGGCTGATGCCGCGAAGAAATTGAAGGCTGTCGTCGAAAAGGCTGCTAGTGTCGGAAAGGCGACCGGGCAAGATGTGAAGTCGGCTTATGTAACAGCAGCCGAAAGAATGCTTGAGGATGATGTCTCTGACAATCAGAACATCGGAAGGCATGGCGCCGAGTGGATCCTGAAGAACACAGAGGCGGGCAAAAGGGGCAAAGTCAGTGTGCTGACACACTGTAACACAGGGTGGGTACATCGTGGCGTGTTCATCCTTGGAAAATGGTTAATCAGCGTAACAGCTCCCTCGCAACGGCTGGATATGGCACGGCCTTAGGGGTAATACGGTCTCTGCACTCGGCTTCTGCCCTGAACCTGGCGTTTTGCACCGAGACGCGCCCATACAATCAAGGCTCGCGACTAACAGCGTACGAATTGGTGCATGATAAGATACCTGCTCGGCTCATCACCGACTCGATGGCGRCCGCTTTGCTCCAGTTAAAAGGAGCAGAGGAAAATATTGCTGCTATTGTCGTCGGCGCGGACCGAGTAGCAGCTAACGGTGACACTGCAAACAAGATTGGGACATATGGACTGGCAATCTTGGCTAGGCACCACGGTGTCAAATTTCTCGTCGCGGCTCCCAGAACCACAATAGACCTGAATACTGCTACTGGGAAGGATATTATTGTCGAACAGCGAGATGGGAGAGAGATGGTCACTATCAGGGGACCCAGAGACCTAAGTGGAACGGTGGAAACGGAGCATGTTGAGACAATACGAATAGCAGCCCAAGGCATTGAGGTTTGGAATCCTGCCTTCGATGTTACTCCTGCTGAGCTCATCGATGGTGTGGTGACGGAAGTCGGTGTGGTTGAAAAAGGTAAAGATGGTATGTTCCATTTTGACGACATTTTTAGGCCGACGATGAATGGCCATGGGTAAATCCCTCTGTCTATAGCAATAATGAAGTTCTAATCAAACCCCGAACCGATTGCATATGTCCGAATGATCAAGGTTATGTACGCGGCGCATAAGAGGACTCGAAGCCAATACCGTCTGATAGACTACGTCCATCCCAGCGCCTGGGAAGAGCCACTCCTCTTTTGCTTTATCAGGTGGTTCGCTTTGATCTGGGTTTCGCTGCCTGGCTCGAACTGTCACTGTCCGATGGTTGAGTGCCTTGGCTTGATGGCCCATCCAGAGCGGCGAGCAGGCTGTCGATCTTGCGCTCCATACTGCTCAGACTCTCTTCTAACGCCGCGGCCGTTCGCTCCCCTCTGCCGTAACCATCAGTCATGAGCGCTGCCAGCAGAAGAGCATCCTCCTGCCGGGTATGCACCTACCTGGCAAGATCTTTAAAGGCCTACATTGCGCAGGGCGTTAGCGGGTAGGCTCTTGGCGCGGGGTTAACAATAGCTAGACATTCGTACTTCCGTAAAGTCGGCCTGGCTGGCAGGGGTGGGCCCATGTCTTTGGTCTGCAGCCATGAGTKATTGCTTCACAGCTAGGGAGCTGTGCTTGTGTGCTGACGGGCGGAGCAAAGCGTGTTGAAGTATGTTGTCTGTATGTACGGGTGCAGAGTGTAAGGTATGAATAATACGTTCGTATGTCAAAGTAGTTCGGACTAACACTTGGAGGATCTGCAGGGACCTCCCGCTTTCGCTCTCCGATTGGAGCGAAGACACCTTAAGGTACCTTAGGACACTAGACCCTTTCTCTAAACCGTCGGTGATATTCTCATTCTTACCACAACCACATGCTCGAATGCTTGAAGTATTGAATCTGAAGCATTCGGACCCGACCTGAATTCCTGAAACAGTCTCCGAGGCCTCGCTCAAGGAAATGCTGATGGAGTACAAACTGGACTGCCAAGCCAAGGTCTCTTCAAGCAGTTTTGATCAGAAAGGCATCTTCGGGACGAACATCACCAGATGTGTTAAAGCTATCATGCAACTGGGGCAAAGCAGAACCCATCAAGGATCTTCTAGCTGGTATACGATATGGGATACCACGCGCTCGTACAAATGTGTGGACATGGGTTTTAGCTTGGTGGGTTTGCTTGATAACAGTGCAATACAATGCAACATCCTGTGAAAACCGAACCGGAAGGAAGAGCTTCAATGAAGGGATCCAAGACCGTTTCTTGCTTTTGAACTCTAGCGACAGGCTTTCCTGGCTGGACTGGACACTGGTCGACTTGGCGTACAGTCGACGGCCAGCGATCTCAGATCCATACATGTCTTCTTCTTTGGCTAAGGCTGAGACAACGACGCACAAACCGGACGATAACAAGCAGACAAGTAAGTTGAGCACATGTTTCAGAGTTTCAAGAATGCTACTCCCGGTGAGCTGTACGCATCTCGTCAGCTACCGGTGTCACTATGCTTCATTGTTGGCCATAGCTGGGGGACTTATATAAACCTGAACCGTACAGTAATCGTAGGCAGCGGCTTACATATCAACACAGGCAAACCCTCTGGGGGCATCCTGTGGCCACTCAAAGCATCTCCTAGTTTTCACTTGGGGGGATCTGTGTCTACTGGAATTCTGGCATCGCTGTTGTCGGATCGTGGGCCTTGCGGAGTATCTCCGGCATACTATTATGGCTTGAAGCAGTGTCGGCTCCTTGTGGCTTTCGAGGATAAGGAATGGTCAAAAAGGGACATGGCGGCACCAGCAGCTTTGCCCGAAGTATCTTAAAACTCTGAAAGCTCCTTTTCTCCATGGCAATCTTCACGGAACCCAGACTCGCAGGGTTGCGGGTTGGCAAGAGCAGTTACTGTTGGTAGTGGTGATCCCGCCGGCAAAACAGTTTGAGACCGAGCTTCGACTCGTCTAAACGTACCTGCGATGCGCTCTATTACCTGTGTGCCGCGTTGAAGCCAAGACTGTGAAATACAGCTTTAGACCGTTTGATGTGCTAAGCAGGCAGCCCCCCCGGGACCGAAAGGGAAACATTTTCAGGGGTCAATCTCGCGGAACTGAACAGCTCGAGGGGCTCATGGCAATAGTGACGATCGTAGTGATAATGATAACTTCCATTCCAGCGTACGGTATCTTGAAAAAAGCAATTCACCCCATAAAGGGTAAAAGCTCATAAGGGCACGGGAAATACGGGGCAAGCCTTGCCCAACCAGGTGAGGCGCAGTCTGATGGAGAAGCACCAAGCTCATCCTCCGTTCCCAATAATTGGCAGGCCGTCGACACCACACAGAAGTTTGCGGTACTGTATTCGTACGAATAAGGCATTCAAGGATGGTACGCCCAGGTACATAAGGTACGCCCATTATTTCTACTTGTAGTCCGGTAATCTTCGATCCGAGCGGAGCGGAGATTACGTCGTTGCTCGATCATCTGTGTGATCTATCTTAGGGTTATCTTGCGGGAGTCAAACAACATTTTGCGCCAAAGAGCTTCTGTTACATTCTAGTTTCCGTTTGTGCATTAACGGCACGTGACCGATCGGACTTCGTGTCACGACTCATGGCAAATTGTAATGCAGAGCTGGAGAAATTTTCAAAATCATTGAATATTATTCATCCAAACAAGGTAGTATCGATCCTTATGGATATCAATTGTCGGCCTTCATCGCAATTATCGTTGACAAAGAGTTAAGGCAATGTCTTTAAAACACCAACAGGCTGCCGGCAGGACGGATAAGACACAAGCTAATTTCGCACAAAGAAAAGAAGGTGGGACGGACTGCGGAAGACCATTCAATTGGAACTGGCTTTTTACCACGAGAGGCATCACGGCGTTAACGTTGATGGGGGTCCATGCAACAACGTCTGTGCCGTGCGCCCGGCCTCTCGTGCGTTTCTGTTCTTGGCGCTCAATAATTCCTGACGTTTCACGTTTGCTTGCCGCCCTTGGTTGATCTCATCATGACCACACCTTACCAGACTTGGTCGTTGCTTGCGTAAGGCAGGTCCAGGAGCGCAGGAAGTACTTCGTCCATGTGAGGTACGAACTCCTCCAGTGTAACGAACGACACCGGAGTCCAGATATACGAGTACTTCGTACCAACCTGGCATCCTAAATTGAATGCTGATATTGCGAACGGCTCTACCTTGTTGATGGAAAAACCTCAGCATCTGGCGTAGCTAGCTGCAGAGGATCTCCCTTTGTGCATCCTGCAGCCGGTCGGCAGCTCGTCTACTGAGCACGAACAAGCACACCCTCGTAGGATACAGACTGGCAGTTCCCATACTTTCTGTCGTCAATCGGTCCACATTAATCATTTGAATGACACCCGCAACAGGCACTGGCACTGGGGATTCGAAAACCCGCAAATAAATCCACGGCTTGCCCGCGTCCTAGCGAAAGGCCAAGTCCATATTTGCCCGCTGCCCACTTGCATCCGTTGATCCTTTCCAGACTAGGATCATCAAGAGCGCTTTTGATTTCGATGCGCCATGGTGATCTGCCGGGGCTTTTGCTGGAGTCGCTGCGAACAAGCTGCCGTACCTTATTATTATTTAGGGTAAATAGTGGCTGCGAGGCATTTCCTTCGACAGTCGCTTCTAGATAATTTCCTGTCAGGACCCCGGAGACTCAAAAGACACGCTTCCTGCTGCTGTTTGGACGCCACCATCTGGCACCACGCATCCCGGTCTCATTTTGGGCCCTTTTCTTCGGTGGAACATCCGTCATAATAATAATACGTACCAAGACACAATCTATTGTGTCCTCGGACTAATAGATCGCTCCCGGCTGAGGCCATCTTTCTCCGTCGTGCTTCATATCCGTGGCTCGCGGCTACGAAGTACATGGTCGAAAAGGGTCCTTCGTTCGTTGGTTCCTTTGCTCTTTGGTCCCTTCCAGGCCTCCCAGTCGGGTATTCTTGGCACGCGGACTTGCATCGGGGCTTCGTTTTCTGATTCCTTGGGTGGTGCGGAGTCGGCCTCGCCTACCGGCCAGTGCGTGCGTGCAGCCTGCACTCGTTCGTAGTGGTGCTGGTACGAACAAGGTATGTCTTCCTTCCATGTCATGTCACCCTTCCCTTTTTGCGCTCCTGGAACCACATGTCTTCAACAATTGCCATACTGTCTCATGGCAATTCAGGGATCTTTGCCTTAGATCCCAAGGGAGCTAACCCTGCTTACAGGAATCGGACCACGACGCCTGCCCTACTCCACTGAGAAGGGACGGGGAAGCGGGTGGGCCCCTCTTGCGCCCGCACAAACTCTGGATCAAGCCCGTCTTGATCCATCCCCGAAAATTTACCTTTAGATTTCTGGAAACATTACGATCGTATTGTTATACACTATCATTCAACTCGCGCACCAAAACTATATCGAGTATTCTGTTGGGTTTATCTAATCGCCTTTGGAAAATCATCATCTCATCCTGTATGTGGTGTGCTGTCTCGTGATTTTCGGGGCAATTCTGGAAGACGTACAGGTGGACCAGGGCAATCCAACTAGCCACATCTAATGCGGCCATCGACGGTTCTTCTTGCTTAAGGATTAAAAGAGGAGGACGTCACTCAGTCTAGGCAGACTTCACCGAACACTCGGCGTTCTTGGGGACCGTCGACCGTCGCGTTGCCATCCGCGGAGCTTCGCGTTGCTTTTTGAGTGCTTCACCATATTGCCTATTGTTGACCTTTCACGCGCCACACTTGGCCAACTGGCCCTTGGATACTAAGGTGTCGACAACAACTGTGATTATACCTGGAGTGTCCGGCGCTCCAGTAACTTACCAATTGTATGACGGAATTGGGGCCGATCTTTGCTCGGCTGGGTCTTGCTCGGTATCTCGACACTTTTCTTGACGAAGGGTTTGAGACATGGGAGACGGTGCTCGATATCACGGAGTCAGACTTGTCAGTTCCAGTCCCTTTTGAATAATCGTCGAGCTGTTGTGGCTAATGGTTGTTCCTGGCAGGGATGCTCTTCAAGTCAAGCGTGGCCATCGAAGGGTATGCTCTCAAACGGATGTTATTAAGGAAGCGGACATTTCTAACGTTAGATACAGATATTACAACGAGAGATAGCACGGTCACGAGGATATCCTTCGCACCATGCCCTAAGCTTGTCTGGCCGAGGCAGCCCGTCCGATGAAGGACGAGCGACGGAAGCCGACGAGAGGGCCGGTGGTGACGGTGATAATCGCAGCGCAGCAGGCCCAGCCGGGAAACGAAAATATAGGCGTCATCCCAAGGTTTGTCAGCCGCTCAACCGTATACTATCCCATGCCCGTTACTTATTGTATTGTTTTCGGCGACTCCAGCCCGACGAGAATGCACCCGAAAGGCCTCCATCAGCCTATGTCATATTTTCTAACAGTGAGTCATTCCGTCCTGATTGAAACTGCGATCTCGGTAACACGTGCCTTAGAAATGCGGGAGGAACTTAAAGGGCAATCACTATCATTCACGGATATAGCGAAATTGGTCGGTGAGAAATGGCAGCTACTGGACCCCGAGGAAAAGGCGATGTATGAATCGCAGGCTGCGGCGTTGAAGGAGAAGTACCTTGCGGAGCTTGCGGAATACAAGAAGACGGACAGCTACAAGGAATACACCCAATATCTTGCAGATTTCAAAGCAAAACACTCGGCACCTCGGGACGGTAAGCCAGGCTGCCACCATGTGTTACAAGGGAATAGTTCAGTACTGACTCGTCATCGTGTTAGAAGGCAAGAGACCAAAGCTTGAAGCTGAGCAGAGTACAGCGAGTACAAGTAGTCTGACAAGCGGAAGCACTGGTGCTGCGCAAGGAACCCGGCTACCTCTGTCAGCTTCGCATGGAAGACTTGACTCCATCGGGTCGGTCCCTGAGTCCACCTCTAGTGGTTATCCGTCACCGTCACCCGTAGCTCAACCTGCTTGGCACTCGCTGAATATGGGAAGCGGTATCCCGCAACCATCACCGCCTTCGATTTCTCCCAAGGCGGTATCCCCGGTGGTGAGGCCAGGTCATAGGGACACCAGGTTTGGCCAAGGGCCTACGAGCAGCTCCCCCCAAGTATGGCCATCTGTGGAGGAATCCCGTCCCTTGCACTCGGACATCAGTTCTGGCAGCTCTTATTCCCAACTACCGCGCATTGTTTCAATAGACACCGGCGACCCAAGGGCAAGCAATCCGAGCCGAACTGCATACGTCGGAGAGCAAGTACCGTACCGCGAGGGGCCAAATGCGCGGAGGACAGAACATCCACCTCCGCCATTCAGCATGATGACACGTCACGGTCGTCCGTGACTGCCACGAATGCAGGCGCCGTCTCATCGCGATCCACTACTACACCAGCGGCCGATGACCTACGGTCTCTCCGCACACTACCTTTGCCTACGCAGCTGACGGGTTCAACGTCACAATTCTTCGATCAATTGCCTCGTCCGCTACACCCTACGGCCTCAGGCTCCCTTCAACCTTCGATCTTCGGCCCTCATACTTCTACGCGAAGTGCCGATCCTCCGAGCAGCTCTTCAACGCCTGGTGAGCAATTCTCCACTTAACACCTGATACATCATGGAGGAGGCCCTGGGTATGGTGGCTGCCGGCTCCGTTTCTGCCGCCTTCTTCAGCGGAGTGACATGAATGCTTGGAGAATCTAGGACTCCGGCTGATTGGTCAACAGCAGGGTTCGATCATCTTAAGCTAGATGCTCCGGCTCAATCCTGGCACCGACTTAGTGAACCGCCATCGGCGCAGGCACCGTCGAGCCCAAGGTTGAAGATACCAACGATGCTGCCACGGACACGAGATCTGAGAGAACTTCAGGTCAAATCCGAAGACGACATGGAAGATGATCCCAGATCCACGTCCCCATTTTCGATTCTACTGCGCGCTGGAAAGTCAATAGAAAAGGCCGATCGCGAAGAACCGCCTTGAGGTTTGAGGCTTGTAAGGGCGATTGCTGCGGCATGGTGTTTCCTCGGACTTGCGACGGCGTTTAGGGCATGGGGCAGGCGTAGGCGGCCATATGAGCGCCACCATTCAGGGTCATGGAGCGCTATTGAACAGGCGTCAGGATATAAAAATTGACTGTTTCAGGAATGGGGATCCGTGTGCATTTTCTACTGTATATTCTTTTGGCATTTCTACCTGATGATTTACAGCTGTCCATCTACTACCATTTCTGTATCTTCGTGGACATACTACTGCAGGATGGAGTGACTTACTGGTTGCGGCCTTGAATGCCCTGTTGGATACGGGAATTGGAGGATACGAACATCCTGCTCGATCTTACTGGGGGCCAGCAGGGGAAGGAGCTCGGGAGGTCTGGCAATGCTGATCATGCCAGCGCATCGCGTTATCGAAAGATAGCCGCCGACAGTGCGCAAGATTGCTCAATGCCAACGATGATGATTCTCGTTCCTCGGCGAACATCTAGACTGACATAATTTTGACGTGTATGCGTGTGTGGGTGTTGGGGTTCGGCGATGTCGGGATAAGCATCGTTCGGACGAATCCGAGCGACTCGCTAATAATGACTTTGCTCTCGTTCATCGTACAGAGTTACTTTCTTACTTTCTTACCTTCCCCTCATAACACTCTTGTCCTACTACTTGGTTCGAATCGTACGGTGTACACGCTGGGAATGCTCCCTTGAACGGTTGAACCCCTGCTAGGTCCCTTGGGCCACGTTCTAGTGGCCCGCAATTCTGCGACGTCTGCGATCGACATCTATCAGCATCACAGCTGTTTGAAGCGAGTACGAATACGCGGTACAGATCTCTCTATGCTACCGTAGATGGCATGTTCTGATGTCGAAACGCCGAGCAGTGAGATCCGGAAAGACAAGAGATCCGGAAAGACAAGAGTCTTGAGAACAACATGCATTGTTATTTCATTCCCCAGGAGCGTTTGGACCACACGGCACATTGTCTTTTCTGCCTGTTTTCGCTTTTCCTTCGCTGCCCTCTCGCTGGCAGAAACCAGCAACTTCCACTTTGGGACAAGAGTTGGTCTGTGATATTATTATCCTTTTATCTATTTTGCCTATTTTCCTTTTTAACTTTTTTCAAGCTCATTTCTCAGCTACCGTGTGTACTTTCCTCCTCTCCCCCTTGCTGCTTTACGAGTGGACCATCAACCGTACCTTCAGTAGCCTCGTGCTAACCAAGGCGAATGGCGTCTTTGCCCGCACACAACCGAGTTCCGAATCAACACTAACACTTAAAAACTACTGTACCTTACGAACCCACAAGCGCCCCAGCAGGCCCCACAGGCAGGGTAGCGCTCAAACAGGGCTGAATTTGGGGGCAGCTTGAAGGGGTGTCGACGGCGGACGCGCGCCAACCGGCCGGCTATGCCGAGTGAAAAAACGAGGGCGGGCCCACATTTGTCTGCAAGCGCGGTTCCTTCCAGGGTCGTTCCTCCTGCTTACAAGGGCTTTAGCACCGTCGCACGCCGGAGAATTTTCCCTCTTGGACTACGAGCATTATTGCTCCGTAAGAGCATTCAGACAGACGGCCAACCTAGTACGGAGTACCTTGAGGAGTCATGATTGGCGATCGATCTTGGGCCCCTTACTCCAACGCTTACAAACTCCTCCTGTCTCAGATCCGATGCACGCAATAAACGGTGTTCTCATAATCTCTTGATTGCACCGAATCTCCTCTAGTCTACGCTTGTTCGTGCTCGAATGTAGGGATACATTATCTGATACGGTCCTTCTTCGGTACAACTATGTTCTCGTGGAATTTGCCGCCAGGAACTTGTCGAGCACGACGATGATCCCGACTGGTCTGGCCCCCATGGACGAACTACCGTACTCCCGATGCGGCATAACGGCTTGGCCCGTGACCAAACAACCGTTCAACAACCCCCTGTCACCTCAGCTCCCCGCCATACGGCGTAATAGGGAGCGAGCCGTCCCCCAAGAAAATAAGGGGAAGAAATCAAGAAAAAGGGGAAGAAGATTGGAAGATCCCGTAATAAGCTCCATTGACGATCGTGACCGGTACCCCACCTAGGGAGCAACCAGCTGAGAAAGGTCCGTCGTCTTCGAACTAGTTCTGGACCATCCCTGTACGTATCCGTGCGGCTTGCAGTATAGTTTGACGACTCGGCATCGCGAGAATGAGGCTTCCATGCGCTTCCTTGCCGTGTCCGAGGACAATTCGTCTGCTGCGCCGCAAGCCCGTTGCACGAGGGCCCGTTCAGCACCGTCATTGCTACCTAGGTACCTTAGACGTACAAGCTATCTATCCGTTCCACCTCTTGGCCATGAGACCTCCCCATAAAAGTCATTGAACGTTAGACCCGCTCCCTCCGGGAATGCCACCCGTGCCACCTACGATTGGCTCGAAAACACAGCATGAAAAATGCGGGAGATATCAGGTGCCCAGGCGCCCGGAGGGGTGGGTCGCGGTCACAGCAGCTTTTCATCAAGTTGAGTTCAATTTTTGACTAGCAATCTTAAGGTATGTTACATGAAGCAAGCTCTAGCAATCAGGTCGTCGGCGGGTCTTTCCATCAATGCCTGATCCTCCCATCCTCGTTATGCAAAGAATCTTCGTAATGCGGATGCAAGACGTGCATTACCACGCCCAACCCTCGCTAGCAAATTCAGGAAAAGGAAGCCGAAATGGGACGCCAACATAAAAGGTGCAAATGCGTTTCGGGCAAATGCAGAAATCAAGGCAATTGACGGCCGTGCGCAAATAGACATGAGAAGTGTTCAGGTTCGTAACGTTGGTCATAGTAGCTTCCATCCGCAATGAGGGATGCGCCCTGTGTGCTGTCGTGACAATGCAAGTTGGTAGAGAAACGGCCAGGAGCCTATCCTCTGAAAAGAAACTGCATATCCTCAGGAGTAAGCCTGTCCATGGCAACATCGTCATTGTTGATTGTGCCGTTGATCATGTTGGTCTTTTTCTCCTGCAAAAGGACCATACGCGATTCCACCGAATCCTCTATGACAAGCCGCGTAATAACGCAAGGGCGCTGCTGGCCGATACGGTGGCAGCGATCGGCACTCTGCCATTCGGCGGCAGGGTTCCACCATCTGGGACGGTCAGCTCTGATTACGAATGTGGAGCGCGTATACTCACGGATCAATGATGAAAACCCTTGAGGCTTCCGTAAGGTTCAAGGCCACTCCTCCGGCTTTGAGAGAGACGAGAAACACTTCTACGTTGGCGTTATTCATGAAGAAGTTGATCGCTTTCTGCCGTTGCTCTGGCGTCATGCTCCCGTCGAGCATGACAGTGTTGAAACCAGCGCGCCGGAGGCGCCATTCGACAAGCTGTAGCATCGACGTAAATTGCGAGAACACAATGGACTTGAGCGTTTGCTTCTTGCTCCTGAGTTGATAGAGTTCGTGAACGAGCATCTCAATCTTTGTCGAAGAAATCCATTTGTCCATGTCAATGCGGTTGATGATTGAACTCTTCTTAAGCACTTCCTCGTCAGCGTTCTGCCCAATGTCAGGCTGCTCAAGGTCAATTGCCAGTGTCCTATGGCAACGAGGACAGTCCGGGCTAGCACCTCCTTCGGCAACGGTGTCAAATGAATCGATGTAGTTTCTTACACAACTGCGACAGAAGTGATCGTGACAGCTGGCTTCGATGGCATCTTCCGCAGGTTCGTCACAGATACCGCAGACAAGGACGTTCTCACCTCCGTCAATCTTCCTCCTTAAGAGCAGATCTGGATGGTTGGCGACTTGACGCATCTGCATGATGAGACCGAAGATATTGGCATAGTTGTTCAGCATAACACCCCGAGCGACGTATGTGTCAAATTGTCTGGTATTGTTCGTCATAATGCTCATAGAGAAATCGCGTTCGACGTCTGCGAAGAATTCATTGTGGATGATGACTTCCTTCGGGGGTAGTTCCATGGAGGAAGTATGATCTTGCTTCACTCGACGGAGCATGATCCTATCCGTAATGAGACGGAGCTTCGCGAGCGCCCCCCTACGTGCTTGGTTGCCGGTCTCACTCTGGTCACTGTCGGTGATCGGATTGAGGATCTCCTGGTTGAACACAGAGACATGCTGCGTGCTTGCACAACTGCAAGCGGTACATCTGCTGGTCTTCTTGTCTATGGACCAATGGAGGCTGGCACAGCTGCATGATTTGCAGAAATAGCATGCGAAGGGCGTGACGTTCAGAAATCTCAGCAGCGAGAAAAATTCTCCGATCCGGTTTTGAACAGGCGTACCGGATAGACACCACTTGAAATCGCCTTTCAGTGCAAAGCAGGCTTTGGCTGTTTGGGTCACGCGGGACTTGATGCTGTGGGCCTCATCCAGAATGATTCGATGATAGTGTAAAGAATGAACCAGGCTGTCCTCTTTGATCAGAACATCCCCGCGCGTCCAGCCCTTGGACTGTTTCCCGTATATGGAGGCTAATGTTGAATATGAGATCATGATAACATCGTACTTCATGAGATCCTTTTTCTTCATCTTCTTGATCTCTGGTCTCGTACCGTGATACACAAGGACCTTGAGCTTGCCGTTGGTATAGCTGTTGATCTCACTCTGCCACTGCATGAGCGCGACCGGTGGCACGACAACCAATGAAGGAGTGCTCGCAGGATAGTCGGACATGATCAGGGAGACCGCTTGGATTGTCTTGCCCATTCCCATCTCATCACCCAGAAGACCGCCTTTCCACTTGCTCTTCTCTTGCTTGATCATCCAGTTGAGGCCTTCAAGCTGGAACTCTTTAAGCTGCCGATTGATGCCTGCCGGTTGAGGAGCACGGCTCTTGGGAATGGGAACAATGGCTTTGAGATCATCCCACATAGTCGTGATCTCTGGATGGTTTTCTTCGAGATCCATCCTCCCGCGCTGTGCCTAAATTACGATAGTATAAGTGAGTATGCAAGTCTTGAACTATGATGCGCACGAAGTTTGAAACCATCGCAGGGCTAGGGATAAGAAGCATCTAAGACATATTGTCTGCATGCTGCTGGACGGAAAATTGATGGAAGATTCACTTACCCTAGTCATACCGCGGGATCGGGAGTGGCGCGCCCTTGTTGAACGAGTCCTCACGTTGAAGGCAGCCACACGAGCGGCTTGACGGGATGAGTGGGAAGCTGCATCTGACACGGTACCTGGTTCTCCCTCAATTTCAGACTCTACCTCCTCATAGTAGTCTTCCTCTACGACATCCACGAAGTCTTCATCATCATCCGTAGCGTCTGCAAATTGAAAATCCATAGCATCTGATACATCACTTTCTGCTAGAGCCCTGGCCTTCATGGAAAGGGTTCTCCTTGCATCATCCCTCGCGGACCGGGCAGTTGCGGCACGAGCCAAATGAGCCCTTCGTGACGTAGGTTCCGGAGTCACGCTCGCCAGACTTGTGAGATCAGACAGAGACTCGGTTTCAGCGTCTGACCGGGCAACGGAAGTGGATCCAGATGCGAAGCTGTAAGTCTTGTTACGTTTGCTCGTACTGACGCCGTACTCCTGTTCTTGGAGGGCTTGAGCAAGTGCCGCATCATTCGATGTGTCCAGCGTTCCGGACGGAGGATCGGCTTCGATACGCTTGCGTTTAGCGGCCTTGTATGGATTCCCAAGATTCTCTTCTGCCCAGCGCTTTGAGGCTTCAAGAGCACCTGCCGAACCAAAGATGCGGAGCTGCCTATCCATTGTACTCTCTGCAGGGGTCGACATTGCGCTTGTTGCTGGTGTATCCTGGTTGCTCGCCCGAGCACTGCTAGAATCAAATGCTGAGGAAAAAGGAGAGGCACTTTCGGTGGACAAGCGGTTGTATCCAGTTGGCCTACTGCGAGCGGCACTAGAGGTTTTGACTGTGATAGAGACCTCCTTCAGAACTTTTGAAGTTTTCCCCGCTTCCGACGACGGCTTCACAACAATTTCATCTAGCTCGTCCTCATCGTCGGCTTGCATGATTGAGGAGGTAGCAGTACTCTTTTGAGGAGTTCTGAGGTATGGAAGCATCTTCGACGAAGAGGTACCAGCCGAAGGTGAGTAGATATTGCTTGACTTTCTTGCGGCTGGAGGAGAAATCAGCACGATAGCTCAAACTAATGGTGGAAGACGAGTTCAAAGGGTAACAAGTGTCATGACCCACTCAGGAGCGTTGCAGGCGCTGAATCCTTTGCTCCGAGAGAAAGAAATCACTTACAACGACGAGGTTGAACAGAGGCTTCCATCTCCTCTGCCTCCAAATGCGTCTCCTGTTTGCGTCCCATGTCGGACGCGATAGAGATAAGACGACAATCGAGAGACGATCAAAGATAGAACTTCCAAGACTTGCCCGCGTCGATAGATCACATGAACCAGATGGTGAAGACGCTGCCTACTGGGAACTCTGAAGTACTGAGAGCGAGGCTCCTGCTATGGGCAGGATGATGAGAAGCTGAAAAAATGGAGCTTCCTGATAGCCCGACTTTGGAGAGTCGAGACGGAGGTCAAGGCCCAAGCTTGTGCGGGTTGGTTTGCAGGTGCAGAACAAGGGTGAAGGGCTAGCGTCGATCTTGCCACTGGCCAGGGGAAAAGTGAGCGGAACGCGTCCCACAGCCGAAGTGCCTTGCGGACCGACTAAGGTATCTCTGACAGATGCAGCCAAAATAGGTGGATACCTAAAGTAGGCAAGCTTTGGACGGAGAGAATTTAGAGTAATAAGCCTTGTAGACTGTCCCCCCAGTCTTGAAGGCTGCAGACAAGTTTCAGTCGGCTTCTTGTTGGCAGTGGGCGGAAGAGTGAGTGAGGGTACGAGTCGCGTACGAGCCTGAAAAGTGTGCTGGACTCGACGCGTCTGGAGCCGCGCCCTTTCCTCTTGCCTCTCTTGCCCTGGGGCTTTTATCATTTGGCGCTATCCCATTTCGGTTTCGTCTCATGTGTGCACGGGCCGCTTACTACCACCATGTGCTCGGCTAATATGCCAAAAGCCGTTAGCTGACAGTCTATCCGGAAGAGCTTGCAGATGGACTTGAAGTACCTAGGCACGCTAGACAGATTGAGGCGCCGTAGACAGGACTTCGGGCTCCGTCCCTTTATCTCTCTTCACAGTCCTGATATCCGGCCAAACTCACCGTCCAACTCCGTGAGCAGCTGCTGTGGCTTTGTCCCGCTACAGAAGGACCTCACGCCCATAGGCGAGGGGGCTCTTCCTTACTACTCGTCTCTAGATACCGTGTCGAATAGTGATAGAGAGCGAGAGACCTGAGATATCAGTTGGCTGCTGAACACCGAGAAGGCAAGATGTGAGTCGTGCAAACCCACATAGTTGTTTGCTATGTGATCAAGACCATGACTTACAAGATGATCGTGATCCAGGTCAGGACCAAATGCACATGCCAACCGCATTCGCGGGCCGTATGTCCTTCCCCCCTTCTTCAGACACGGCCTATTGTTGCACACCTGGCTGATCATGCTGATGTAGACGCTCCGCGCTCACATCCTTCCTAGAAGTAAGTCTGCAGGCAACCAATCTGTCTTCCCTGTCCTTGGAATATGGAGCTCATTCGGAGTCCAGGCGAACAACATCTCTGCTGCACGCATACTGGCCGAAAGTGATCGCCGTCGGGCTGCCGCGCGACAAGGGAACGGGAATACTGCTGAGCATGGCGACGAAGACAGATCTGGAGATGACGCAGAGGCAGAGGACGCAGACGCAGGAGAAACCGAATCACAGACGGCCCAGAGAAAGCGAGCTCAAGAAAAGGCCATAGCGAAGGTAAAGAGGGACAAGAAGCTGAAGAGGAAGCGTGATGCGCATGAATCCGAGGATGAGTACGACGAGCTTGCGGACGCTGTGGAGAAACGCAAACCTCTAACAGGACAACGCGAGAACTGCGCAGAGTGCGGTCAGCGCTTCACAGTCACAGCATACAGCAAAGCCGGTCAAGATGGAGGTCTTCTTTGCGCCAAGTGTTCAAAAGAGATGAAACAATCAGCAGCAGCACAAGAGAATGATAGGTCTAAGAAAAAGCCAGTACGGTCCAAGCGTCGGCAGGTTCAGAGTGACCTGCTTGATGGTATTGTGCGCAACGGAGCCAAGAGTCTGCAGGAGTTGTGTCTCGAGGTCAGTAGTCTCCTCTTGTCGACGGTTGAATAATAATCACCCGCAATACTGAAAAGTCGACAGACAATCGCAGCAGACGTCTCCCGTGTGGACAGTGTCGGTGACTTGCCAGCTCCATTGTTGGACCGGCTCAGCCAGATATTTTCCAAAAACCGTTTGCTCGACTCAGTCGTTCTCGACTTACTCCTTAAGCCATATCTCCACAAAGTGATCTTATCTGACTGTGCGAGTACGTTCACTTTCTCCACCTGCGCGAGCCTTTGCGGAGCCCTTTGTATCCGGCTAATGACTTGCAGAACTGACGGTCGACGATTACAAAAAAATATTCGCAGTTGCTTTCAAGACACAAAAATTGGCTCTTACCAATGCGGGTCAATTCAAGAATGAAGTGATCGATTATTTACTTGAGCGTAAAGTGCCTATTACTGATCTGCAGCTTTACGCGGCAAATCTCGTGTCCGACGAGAAATGGGCGGCATTATTTGCAGGGCTGGGCAAGAGCTTGGAGTCTTTGAAGCTTGCATGGCTAGACTTCGCTTTTCACGATGAGACTGTGGAGCAATTGGTCATCTGCTGTCCCGATCTCAAGCGTGTCAAGTTCAAGCAGTGTTTCAACCTTGGAGATAACACCATCAGGTTTCTCGCAGACCTTCAGAACCTAGAGCATCTCACCCTCGCGCCGAAAAAGCCTGTCACCGTGGAGCCCTTGGTGCGCCTTATTGATAAGACAGGCTCCAAGCTGAAGACTCTATGTCTGCGTGACCTCGACGCGACGAATGATGACGTACTAGACTCCATTGGAAGGACATGCCGACGCCTCTCAAAGTTTGCTCTTACTGGCAGTAGAGTTTGCACCGATGCAGCTTTTGTCAAATTGTTCAGCGGATGGGAGAATCCGCCGCTACAACATGTGGAATTGTCGTCGAACCGTCACGTGGATCATAACATGCCTGACGGGCCTGCTGAGCCGGTCGGCCTTGCATCGGCTGGGTTCAAGGCACTCATGAAGCATTCTGGTTCTCGAATACAAAAACTTGACATCAGTTCTTGTCGTCATATCACCCATGATGCGCTATTCGACGTCTTCTGCGGAACTGTCGACTATCCTCTGCTCCAAGAGATCGACATTTCCTTCGTCAATACACTGGACACCACGGTCGCAGCTGGGATCTTCAAGAATTGCCCTAAACTTAAGAAGCTGGTAGTGTTCGGCTGCTTCAACGCGACTGGTCTGCAAAGCCCTGCTCATGTCGCCCTCATCGGCTTGCCTACGGCGCAGGAGCCTATGGTGATTAACGGTCACTGGGAATGAAGGGAAGGTTAGATTGGACTCAGTCACCTTTGGCTGTGGTTCTGATCCGACGGCGTTTACGGCTTGCTCGGGCGACTGGCTCATGGCTTTGCATTAGGGGTGGTACCTCATCTTGAGTAGGAGCTACAAATTTGACTTCTACATTCAGTATTGTCACTATGCTGGCATCGCAGCGATTCGTGTGACGCAAGTGGTCATTGTGCAGTAACTCAGGTGAATTCTAAGCTTGTTTGAAGAACATAATAGTGCTCCCATTTGCGGGACATGATTCTGGTGAAGTAGGGGGTGAAGGGACAGCAAGGCTCATAGGATACCTGAGATAACAGACTTTCAAAGTGTGCGGGGCTGTCAAATCAAGGTAAGGTAAGCTTAGTAAGTAAGGTAAGGTAAGGGAGGTACCGTACCTTAGGTACATGAAGCTTTGCGTTAGCTCAGTACTACGAATCGGTACTCCCTTACCTTCGGTACTTTATTTGTTTACCTTAGGTTAAAAAGCCCGAAAAGCATCGAATCAATGCTCTAGAAGCAAAGCTCACGTGTGCCGACTCCTGCATGCTGGCTGGCTGGTGGGCAGTGGGCGGTAACAACATGAGTAATAATAATGGTTCGCAGGCTGGCGGACCTTGCTTACCAGACATAGAAGTATGTACGTAGGTGAGACCATTCTGCACCTTTGTTGTCTCACTTTGCCCCTGAGCCATCGCGAAGCTGACTGGAAGAGGCCATTTGGCGTTGGAATGGCACGGCAACTTGCCCCGTTCTCGTTAGTCGACTCCTTAGCAAGGGTAAAACAGTCAAAGTCACCTCCAGAGAGGCCTGAGCCAACTGCGAACTGTCATCCCTTCTCTCAATCACTGGGCTGCATACACGCCAGAATCACCTCCCACTCAGACCAAACCGCCCATTTGTACATACATCCTTTCACATCCTTATCCTGTCAGTCCTTCTTAACTTGATATTAATCCCTTTACAGTCAGCTTTCGAATTTCTACCGTGGATTGTCAGCATCGTTCGGACGAACACATTCATGTTGTTAAGGTTAGTTGCATGGTCATGGCTGTGCACGGCTGTCCCTCATTCCCCGTCCCTCGGCCTATATTTGGATCTGTTGCTTCGCAATCCAACAACCAGCCTAAGGCGTCATACCCGCGCATACTCGTCCCTGCGATAGATGCAAGGAAGGCAGACTACGGAGGCATAAAGAACACGTAAAATTCGGCCCTTGACCTTTCAGCAACCGGAAACGCTAAGCCGTTCTATTTGCTTCCTTACCTAGTATTAATCTGGTTCGGGGACAGCTTTGCTTTATTTTCTTACCACGACCACGGGTCTTATTTTCCACAGCTTCCACAAATCTGCAAATCTCAGCAGTTGCTCGGCTCTTTGCTAATGCGTAGTTATTCATTGATTAGATTGTTCCCTTTGGTTGGATGACGAAGTTATTGATCAGATCCGGTCCGACCTTGATTGCCTCCCAAGGCTCGTGAACACTTCTCCTGAACTGAGGGCAATTCTCCTACATGCCCATGAAATTTCCCAAAGGCTTTGCCAGAAGGAAGTCGGGAGGCGCTGCTCTTGAAGAAGTCGATAATCCGCCAGACAAATCGTTCCGTGTCCTTGGCCGCTCCGATTCTGGACGCAAGGCGTTCAGCCATACATATCACCATCCCTCCAGCAGTGAGTCGTTGCAAGATGTAACGAGAGCAAGGCCGGGCATTATCAACCGGTATGTCCTCCTCACTTGACTATACCATGTCTCCTGCTGATCCTCGAGTAGGGGAAGCGGGGCCACAAACAAGTCCGTGTCCACCGTGGCGTCTGGGGACGGATCCGGCTCTTCCGCTCGTTTTGGCTCTTCCTCTACATTGCCTTCCTCTACCGACGGCCTGGGGCTCGACGAGCAATGGTCTGCTTGGAATGAGTCCACTCCAGATGGATATCTGACTCGCAGAACCCACCCGGCGTACCATCTATCCTCTAGTGGTCGGACCCTTTCTACTGGGGCAAACTCGACCATGGCAGGTGGTCCACCCTTGGGCGTAGTGGATAATGGCAGATGGGATGCAATGGGTCGCTCACAAAGGTCAGCAACGACTAGCAGCTATGCCAGTACAGCCACTCCGCCCAAGTTGGATTTTGGCTCGGCATCAGGTGGACTGGAAGAAGATGGATTCGCCGACTTGTTCGCAAATTTCGGAAACGAAACCGTCAGCTTAACAGGGGAAATTGACGGGAAGGAGGATACCATACCAGTGCGTACCAATATCGGCATTCATTCGTCACTGACTATTAACGCTGCATTGGCAGAGATCCTCGTCTAATCTGGCTCCGACACCACCACCGAAGTCGTACGCCGGCAGAGGGGACTTCACGCCATCCCCTGGTGATTACTTCAGCGCCGAAGAAGCCCTTTCATCTCCTCCACTTCCACGAGATAGTCCCAGGTCAACTGAAGGCCTGATCATCTCGTCTAGCCCTGTGGCTGCATCCCGATCATTTGGCCTGGCTAGTCCACCTATGACACGCATTTCGCAAGATCGTGGCCTCACAGGATCATTTAGCACTCCAAATATTACCACATCTGTCTCCCGAAGCCCGCCTCGCCGTAACGTGGCCATCCCCGAGGTCCACCAGCCTCAAAACGATATTGGCTTCGCACATAAACCTGGATCCGAGCAGATCTACGACGAAGATGCTAGGGTAGTAATGGAATCTGTGAATGCAGCCAGAGCTCTGAAGAGACGCAGTGGCTCGTTGTCCCCTAACAAGGAGCTTCAGAACGCAACCCGTGGAAAGCAATACAGCTATGACCGGTCGGAGTTGAAAGCATCATCTTCAGCTGCGGGTGGAGATTCTCAAGCCCCGAAACTCTCTTCGTTCAATACAGGCGTCGATCCCCGGGCCAAGCCGGATATATCGTCAAAAGGGATTGCAATGTCGAACGATATTTCACTGTTTGGCAGTGAAGATGTGGATCATGACGGGGTTGGGATGGATGAGACCCTTCACTCGAGTGAGGCGACGCCACGAGCTCGGAAGGCGCTGCCGGTTCGAGAGAAGCAAAGTGCTTTCGCGTCATCCTCAGCTGTGTCCGACGCTCCAGCACGGCAAAGCCAGCAATCTCCTTTCCATGGAGCGAATAAAGTCATGACTCCAGCCCAGTTCGAGAATTACCGAAGAGAGCAAGAGCTGCTCGGAGCATCGAGTGACGCTTCAAGTGAGGAGTCACTAGACGAGGATGAAGATGAAGCGGAACGTAATCGACAGCTAGCGAAGCAACGACGAAAACAAGAAGCGCATCTTGCTGTCTATAGACAACAGATGATGAAGGTCACAGGAGACAACGCCCCGCAAGGGACTGCCTCAAGTGGGCTATCCAGAACGTCGACTCCTGCCGCTCTGTCTGCCAGTCTTTCCTCGATTGATCTTTCGGGTAATAACCTGGGTGGTAGTCGGGGTCCTAGTGATGATGAAGACGAAGATATCCCGTTGGCGATACTTGCGGCTCATGGTTTTCCCAATAAGAACCGTCCGCCAAGTTCACTCCGCAATTCAAAATCCAGTCCTGCCATCAATGCTTCAGGGCGGGCTTCACCAGCTCCGAGTCGCCCTAGCTCCATTGCCGGTGATATACCAGCACCCGGCCGTGTGCTACCACCTTTTGCTAGAAATCTTCCGCAGGATCCATATTATGGAGCCAGCATAGTGAACCCTGCGATACGCGAGACACCATCGTTCCCTCATGGCGGTAGTGGCGCCTCCGTCTATGGCGCTGGCCCAGCGAATCTGCCGGCCGGTGGGTTGGTGGGTGTCATTGCTGAGGAGGAGCGTGCGAAGGCTATGAGACGAGGAAGTCCGAATGCGTACGCGTTTACTAATCAGAACGCTTCCTTAGCAGGACCACCGGCGCAGATGCCAGGCATGGGACGCAGTATGACAATGAACGACATCCAGCTAGCTGGCGGTATCATGCCAATGGTGGGGCAAGGGCCAATGATGGTCCCCTCAGCAGAGCAAGCGCATTTGCAGATGGCACAGATGACTCAAATGATGCAGATGCAGATGCAATGGATGCAGCAGATGATGCAAGTGCAGGGTTTATCTAATACCCAGCAGTTGCCTCCGCATTTCCAGATGCCCGTGCCGCAGGGGTATCTCGGCGTACCCAATGGAATGCAGAGGCCAATGACGATGAGCTCTATGCCGTCCACTCCGCAATCTCACCAGCGTACAACCAGTATGTTGGATACAAACCCGCCTTTTTGGAATCAGCCAAACTCTCGCGAGACGGCTTCGATGCTACCGCCCAATGGATATGCTCCTTCCATTGCCCCCTCTGAGCGGAGTAACGTAGGAATGCCGTCGCGGTATCGACCCGTGTCGACTGCGCAATATCACCAGGGCGTGAACATGTCCTCTCGAGCCTCTACATATACAAACGGCGCTACGGAAGGTTGGAACGACAAGCTTGGCGGGACGCCGACCATAAGACGGATAAACACACCCTCACAATTCGGTGGCGGTTCAGATGACGACGATGAACAAGGCTGGGAAGAAATGAAGAAGAAACGGGAGGCCAAGAAGTCCACGTGGCGATCGAAGAAAGACGCGGACAGAATACCCTTGAGCGATGTTACATACGCAGTGAGCCCTTAGGCTAGAATTGTCGGTGGTCATTGGATGTCTTTTAGAAATAGTCGCAGGCGTGTCCTGGACATCATACTGCCTGCACAAGTTGGGTTCACTGAGAGTCAGGGAAATGGACACTGATCTTTTACACGCTTATTATTGCATCTCGCCGGCGATTCAGGATTTCGAAGACATTATGAGTTGGTGCGAGTTGGATGGCCTTAGTCATTTGTAGACATAATCATACAGCCAGCAGCAAGTCCCAAGCATTGAGCACAGGGACGCCTGAACACCCTAATACCTAATGTACAAACGTATCCTCACATGACACACTCTTACTCTTGATTCACCAAGTAGAAAACAAATGGGGCCTACTAAAGCACTACAAGGAAGGGACCATTTCAGTATGGGCTTAGAATGGGGGATATTTCTTCTCAGATTAGCGATACGGAGGTGATCAAACGACAAGAACGAGTCACAATGGCCAAGTTAAGAGGGACATTTGCTTTGTTTGAATTTATTATTTTTGAATCATTGTAGTTAGCTAACTACAAGCCGTAAGGAAGTCCAAAACCACAATCCCTTAGAAACTCCTTCGCAATGCAAATGTTGTTGTGCAGAGTTGATGGTTGTCGTAGGCCGTCGAGGCATGAGAACGCGAGATGAAGAAGTTGAGTAGATGAGGATGTAAGGAACTGGTCGACCAGGTCATGGAAGGAAGGATGGATAGAGTTCGAGGTGAGGAGCAATGACGAGGAAGGTTGACTAGTTGATGGAAGGAATGACTGAAGTCGGAAGACCAACTTCCTAAGAGCTCGTCGTCGTGGAGTCCGTTTACTCGATGTTGATGCGCTTCGAGGTAGGAGCCGGAGCCTTGGGGACGATGATGCTGAGGACACCGTTCTTCAGGCTGGCCTTGACGTGGTCCTGGTCGACGCGGGTTGGGAAGCTGAAGGAGCGGTGGAACTCGCCGACGCTCCGTTCAGACACCCAGTACTTGTAGCCCGGCTCCTCGGGCTCTTGCTGGCCTTGTTGTTGCTCGGTACTGACTTGCTGGCCCGACTGTTGCTGCGCGTTCTCATCCTCGACGGTGGCCTTGCGGGATTGCTTCTCGCCCGACTCGATCTGGGCCTGCTTCTTGCCGCCCTCAATAGCTGGAGGGGTGCCCGAGGTGTAGTTGCGCTCGGTACGGCCCTTGATGACTAGGGTGTGAGGGTCGACAAACTCGATGTTGACATCTTTCTGCTCGATGCCAGGGAGTTCACCGTGGAGCTCGTAGCTGTTCTCGTTCTCACGGACGTCGAACTTTGGCTGGAACGCCCGGATGCTCTGGGTGAGGTTGCGGCCGCTCCGGTGAACATCGTAGTCGTCGAGGAGACGGAAGAGAGGAGCGAATTCGCTAGAAGGGAAGCGTGGGAAGAGCGACATCTTGCGTGTGTGGATGTTGTGTGGTTTAGTGACGATCGGTGTAGATAGCTTTGCGACTCTCGTAAGAGGTCTTAGTAGTGTTCGATGTGATTGCATATAAAACTCGCTGATTGTTTTCTGTCTGGTGAAAGAAGGGTTCCTGGGGAGCAGAGGAGGATCCTTATATAGACGTTGGTGAGCTTCTTCTGACTTCCATTCACATGATTCTGACGACTTCCATGGTGTGCATGTCGCGACGGCACGATACCCCTGGCAGTTGCTGGATGCTTCTAGCAAATTGCGGGGTATCACGTGATGCACATCAAGGAGGGGTGGCAACCAGGCGAGAGAATTCCAGAAGATGCCACACCCGCCGAGACAGGCCCGCTGAATCCGGCTCGCCGGTCCGGCGCTACCGCGATTCGACACGATTCCTGCCACAGCGAGAAGGCATCTTGGTGGCATCCAATCCTTATTGGCAATTGCCTATCCACGTTTCTTGTTGATGCGCAATCACGTTCCGACATCGTGTCATTTCATGGTGTGTTTGATTCCAGCAACATCCATACGCCCCCTCATCGATCGGACCGTGGCAACTAGCCGGACCCCCTTCGAAGCCATAGTCCGATGATCATCCTCCATGGCTCCGCTGGAATCTTCTTCGTGACGCCATTTCCCCCCACCATCATTATACCATTAGCGGGAGATGTTCTTGATGCCCGCTGACGAGTAAACCATCAGCTGTCGTTCGCCCTTGCGCAGAAGATACTCGATGGCGGCGAACTCTTTCTTGCTCACTTCCATCGCGCCCTTGTGAAACTCTTCCCTGGCAACTCGAAGTTAGCGTCATGTAGCAGGTTGAGCAGGTTGCACTACGCGCGAAGCTGTGAGGGAATACCTGGCGAAGCTGCGGAAGTTAGGACGAACGTCCTATGATTCCATCTCTCGTCAGTTCATTGTCGGAGAACCGCTGGACGAGCAGGTGGAGACTTACAGCTGGTTTCTTCCTGCATTCTCTCAGGCACTTCCGGTAGAGAGACAGGACATCACGCTGTAGACCAGACAGTCTCATTACGCGAACACGTCTCGTGCTTCAGGAGGTCAAAACCAGCCTGTAAGAGAGCGCAAGGGTCCTCTTGGCCCCTCTGCGCTCCAAGGCGAAGGTTTTGTGGAAGCTTAAAGCGGTCGGGGAGCACGCGACGATTGTGGTGGTGGGTGGTGGTGCAAGGGTGCAACGCGCTGAAAAGCCTTTGCTGGAAATGGCAGCAGGAAGAAATTCACTAGTAACATATATTTTGCAATATGTTGTTTAAGGTACTTTTAATAATTCCACAGTACTGGCGCAGTGGTATGGGAGACGCTCCCAGCGCTTTGTCCGAGAAGAAAGGTGGTGCTTCGGCCTGCCCTCCCCTAACCGGGAGGGCAAGCGCCCTTACTAAGCACAGCAAAAGACGTTAGAGTCTTTTCGCACGGTGATGCTACCTTAGTTACCGTACTCATCATACCCTCGGCGAAGGATGTCCCGGTTAAGGCCTCGGCAACTGAACTAGAGCTGTACGAAGTAGAAGTCTCCCGTCTCGCCGTAGGCCCCCCGCAAAGCTTCCCCGGTTACCTTAGTATCGACTTCGCCGTTGTTTGCCCACTTCAGTCTCCCAATCCACCAGGTTCGTACCATTTTGAACGAACCATGAGTACTTTCTCTGTAAGTCCCGTTTCAGAAGCACACTGTATACACTGCACACGTGTTTTAACCTGACTTGTAGCGGCTTGTTCGCTTCCTGGCGAAAGATGGCCGAACATATTACGGTGACGCCATTCTGCCCTCCGGCGTGACTGATATCGCAAAGGCTACCCAGGCCAATGTCATCAAGGGCGACATCTTTGGCAAGCATGAAGTCACTAGCCAAGTAGCTGTACGTCAATTCAATCCGAGCATTGCCAGTCATGGTAACATATAATCCCTTATCAGGACATCCGGCTGCTCCTTTGCCCCCTGGCGAGGGAAGATGTATCTACGGTGCGCTGCTTGGGACTGAACTATGAACAGCATGCCAGAGAGGTGATCTTGGAAAGACTAATAGTTGAGCTCGCATCTGCTGACGGCTTCGTAGAGCAATATGCCGATCCCGAAATACCCCGTGCTCTTCGTAAGCTTCGAAATATACCCCTTTCCAGACACGCAACCGATTGACTGCCTTTAGTACAAGCCAATCACTTCCTTGGCTGGTCCGTTTGATGATATTCCAGTCCCTGAAGTCGCAGCGGAGAAGGAAGGCTTGGACTACGAGTGCGAGCTGGTCGCGATCATTGGCAAAGAAGCTCGAGACATTCCAGAATCAAAAGCTTTGGAATACGTAATGGGCTACGCTGTAGGGGATGATATTTCGCATCGGTGGTGGCAGGTATGCTAGCTTTGAATTCCATCTACACACGGTCCGCTGAAACTGTTAGTTCAACGCCGGTGGCAACCAGTGGGCACTGGGCAAGGGTTTCGATGGTTGGGCCCCGTTTGGCCCAGGCATTGTGTCTTCCAACATCATCAAGGACCCGCACTCTCTTAGGATCAAGACTGTCCTCAATGGAAAGACTGTGCAAGACTCGACCACAGCAGACCTGATATTTGGTATCTCCAAGACCGTTTCCATTCTTTCCAAGGGAACCACACTATTGCCAGGAGATATTATTTTCACCGGAACGTAAGTCTCCCGACCTACATGTTCACTGGTAATAGACTCACTTTTCCCTGCAGACCTCAAGGTGTGGGGATGGGCAGGAAGCCTCCTCTTTGGCTGAAGGACGGCGACCTAGTGGAAGTGTCGTTGGAAGGCGTTGGAACATGCACCAACAAGGTTGTCTTTGTCAAGAGCAGACCGAATTTATAGATCAGACAAGAATATTCTCTGGCTACATAGAAACGCTATTCGATTATACTCTTGGCCACCCTGGTTGGACTGTCCCGCTGATTTTGCCGTCGCAGTAAAGAAGTACTGACCTTCAATAATTGAAGAATTTGAGCTAAATTTACCCTTGACTGTCTTCGTTGAGTTACATGCAATACTGTTTGCGTTTGTCGTATTTTATTCTGCATCTGTGCTTGTTTAACACCGTTTATCTTAAATCATCTTATTCTACCCCTTTTCGCCCCTTATTTTAGCTTCACTGTGATCCCACATCGATGGTTCGAAAACAGGGTTAATCATGGAGTAAAAGGAACTCCTCAGCTTCTCCTTCATCATCATAGGCTGACCGTTGTTACTAAGGGTCTCAATGTTCGTTGTGATTGCACTTGCGGGTCGCTCCTTCTGGTTTAGTTGTACACCCCGTTGGATGCACAGCCGCAAACACACCAGATGGACGTGCTCAAAGCAGCTTAGGGGCAGAAGATCTTCCGTTCTTGACTCCTAAGACTCGAAGCAGGCCACGCTATGATGGTTTTGACAGCGTTTTGGCCATTGGGTTCCCGCGGATGAAGGCTAAGCTCGAGCGGGATGCAACCCCTGTGGCCCGCCAAAACACGAATATAAATAAACGCTGCTTCAATCAGCCTCCAGACTTTATTCTGGAAACCAAAAGATTTGTAGCAACACCAGGCATCGCAGCATCTCCTCGAACGGCACCTCATTTGCGCAATTATCTCATCCTCTTTTTGGACAATATGGTTGCCTTGAAGTTTCTCGCCATCGCGACCCTCGGTCTGGGCACTGTGGCCGCCAACGGGCATCCTAAAGAAGTGCACGAGGGCCGTTTGAAGCCCCACTTCCCTCTGCGCGGCTCGCGCCCGACCATCCGGGTTCAAGTTCCTGAGGGAGTCATGGTCGAGGTGCTGCACAAGAACCCCCCAATCGAGAATGGGACTCAACAGCCAGACCACTGCGCGATCATCAGCGCTCCGTACCATCCTGGAGATCAGGAGCTGCTCAAGTTCTGTGTTGCCAAGAAACACGCCATCGAAATCAGGTATGTGACGTGCCGGCATACCAGCAATCTATTTTTAGTGCTTTGATGATATTGACATGTCACAGAGAGCCAGAGCCGGAGCCAGTTCCAGAACCCAAGAAGATTTTCCCGAAGCCTCATAATCTCCCGGCTACGATCGAGCGTGAAGGAACATTTACCACTTCGTTCTTCACTCCGAAGCAGACCAATCGCGAGGCTTGATTTTGGCGTTACTCAGCGATCGGGTCTCGAATCTGTCTTGTTGGATAAAAGGTCCACTCCGGGTTGACCTCTATAGAGCACTCATATGTGTCGCAGTTCTGGATTCAATTTGTTGCAGGTTGAGGCAAGGTGGTTCATTGGTGCATGTGTATTGAGGGTTAGAATCAGTCCAGAGTCTGTGTGAAGTAATGGCATCTATTGTTTTATACTTTGGTCGTCCATGCAAAGTTACCCCGTGTACCGCAACCTGACCTTTGTCGTTCTTTTCAACATCATCCCCTTCCATGGTCGCCAATACTGTCTGCCTGGCTTTCTGTGAAGATCGATCAGCGCGGAAGCATCGACGAGCTAGAGTCCGACCTACCTCCCTCTCCTCGCCTTGAAGCACTGCTACCTGACTTAATGTAGAGTACCTGTTCCATACAGCTTCCGGCTCAAGCCAGACCGTCCAAGGTACAGTCTGCTCACCCAGCGGCAGCGCGAACATTTTCGCACTTGGTGCTTTGAGAGGGGCGGTCAAAGGATTACTAGGCGCCCTCTCGTCGAAAACGTCTCGCCATTTCAGATGCCGGAAGCGCGGATTTGTGTCAGCATAGGACCAGGTGGTTTCTTTCAGACGCCGTTCCCACTCTGTCGTCGTCTTCCAGGCTGCTGGTTGGTTGTCTTCCACGTGGATCAGTCTCGCTATCTCACGGGGATTCTGGAAATCTGCGTACAATCTTCGGCGTTCCATATAAGGCCCAGTGTACCACCATGCTGCAGAACTCGGTGGATCTCGTCGAGAGCTTCATGAGTTGCAAACCTGTCGGCTGTATATTAGCAGGTGATACGAACATATTTAAATACAACAGCTGCGTAAATTTCGAATAATCCACCTACCAGTGGAATGCCTTGTGGAATTCATTAACATAATGTCTAGAAGCAGATACGAGATAAGCATTATGTCCACGTACCTGAGCAATCACGACAGCATCGGCCCATTCATCCTCGACCGGAATGTGGAGAGCATCCCCATCTTTGGTTACAACCCCTCTCAGCTTCTTCTTCTCACATTCGGCTCTCATTCCTTCGTGGGGTTCCACTGCCAGGATCTCATAATTCTCCGGACGAGCGGCCAGGAGCTCCGTGAACTTCCCTGTGCCCGCCGCTAGATCAATGACCTTGGCGCCCGTCTGGCCGGCTAATTGCAGGTTCTTAAGCAAACTCTCGACAGCCTCTGGAGGGTATGATGGCCGGTACGCATCATAATTGGATGCATTGGCAAAACCGCTGTGGGCGGCTTCTGGGATAACGTGGGGCATCGGTCTTGGAGGTGAAATAAACCCTAGATGGGTGTAGGTAGAGGTACCTTTACGAAGAGGTATGCGCGCTCAAGAATAAATGGATCGACGTTTACAGGGCCTGTGTTGCCGTATGAAGATCCGGGGATTGCGTGCTAGCTAAGCTCCTGTCACTCGGATATAGCTCCGTACTAAGGGATGTAATCGTAGATCGTCGAGCCGTTATCGATAGCCAATCTGAAGGAAGGCCGTTCACAACGTGATTACTTTGGAGTTCGTTGGCAGCGTTTGGTGGAAATTTAGAAAAAAAGAAAATCATCCACTGAGAATCACAAATCAAGCGGACGGTCATCACTTATATACGGCCGTTTTCCGGAAAGTCTCTTGACATTGCAACGTCGGCAAGAACACCGACATCTCCCTTTGCGCATGGCAGCAGCTAACAGGGGTATCAGATTCGTCATTCTAAAGGACATGCGCCATCTACCCACTTTTGCCGGCCCCAGTAAACGCCACCCTATGCTCTAATAATCCGTGCATAACGCAATATTTCAAAACCGTTCTTTCATGCGTGAAGCAACTGTACGAAGATTGCCATATACTTTGCTCTAGATTGGTTCAGTTAGCACCCAAAAGATTGTGCAGACCTCGAGATGATCTGACTTACCGGTGGACTCCCCAAAATCAAGCTTACGATTGCTTCCCTAGCAATGTGAATGTTCTGGAACCCTCCAAGTATATGTATCTTTTGATCTGCGAGCACAACTCTTGTCCGGCTCGCGTTCTCAATGGCGAACTTCGTCTTGCCGTCTTTCCCAGCTATACGACCAATTGCTCGTCCCAGATGCTCACCATTTAGAGTCTTGACATCCTTGATCTCGAATGTCTCAATGTAGAGGTCATCTAACCTGAGCAGGGCGATTGCATCATCAACATCGAAACCAAGAGTAAAGGCCTTCACGAAATCTTCGCCCTTTTGCAGGGCGCCAGCGTCTTTAGTGAGCTTCGATGTCCGTAGCTCGACAGCCTTATTCTTGACATTCATGCGTACTTGAAGCTTCAGATGCTCGACCAAAGGTGGGTAGATTTTGGACCAAGACGCCTTGAGAGGAGTCATACGGTGAGGCGGGACAGGTACCTTCCTTGTCTCTACTTTTAGAGGACCAAGGACATCCTTTGCTGGAGCGAATTTAGGTCGCCCCTCTTCATCAATGTGCATCTCTGAGTCTTCGGAAACAACAGGTGCTGCAGTCACGTCGGAAGCGGTAGGGGTGGCGTCAATGAGAAGTTCATCCTCCTCTGCGTCGATTAGTACCTTCCGAACCATCCAACAACAAGATTGAAATACCTTGTGTCGGGAGAGGTGTCGACTCTGCTTCAGCCAGCTCCTCTGGACGGCGCTGGAGTGCCGTAGGGGCGGGCATTTTGTGGACGTAAGTGATTTGGATTGGCGGGCTTTCTCAAGATTGCAAAATGCGGAGGGTGAGTGCCGCCGAACTTCCCACAGCCTTGTAATAATCCTCAGTCTATGTCCACCCCTGCTACTGGGCGAAAGGCGACTAGACGGGCGCGGATTGCTGGTTACTGGGAGGTTTGCGGACGGGGGAAACCTCTTTTGTGTGTGAAAAGACACTCTTGAGAGCGGTGCGGGAAAAGCTTCCTCCACGTGAAAAAGAAAAAGGGTGTCGCGCAAAGTTTCCTTCCCCACTACTAGCGGAGCAAGCGGAGCGGAACCAGTAAAAAGTGCAGCTTTAAAACTGCAGTTCACTGAGCTTGGAACACTAAAAACGCAGCCGTTCGTCATATAATTTTCAGACCGCCGTACATGTGCACAGCTTCCGCGAAACTTGAGGAATTGCTGAAGTCCACGATCAATGTGAGCACAGCATTCATTACAGAGATAATCGTTTGAGACTGGCGTCGCTCCTACATAGGGGCCTCTCGCACCTTGCAGGCATTCAACATGTCCATGACACCATGAATTTCAGCATACCACAACGGGTATGCAGCCAGCTTTGGGAGTCGGCCAGCCCCTTCCTGTCCAGCACAGCTCAAAGAAATGTACCAACACAGGCCCAAAGAGCTTGGGTTGGATTACAATCGGCTTCCTTTTCACACTCGGCTCGGTCGTCGTCCTTTCGCCTACCCCCTAAGCCCGTCAAATATACAGTGTCGCGGCGCTTCGTTTCAGGAGGTCTCTTGGTGGCAGGTGCTAGTCCCGTCCATGGTACAGAATCAGCTGTCGGTGCTTGCACAAATACTCTCGAGAAATCAATCTTAGGTGATGGGACCTCAGCGATTCGCCGGCCGATCACAGTACTGGCGGGATCAGGATGGAGGAGAGATATTCATACTAGAGGTCGCAGGAAAGGTGCTGGCCTTGGACGGCGGGCCAGGAGTTCAACCACGGACCCTAAGGACAGAAAATCTTCCCTTGCTGCCGACAAAAGAAATGACAATGATCCCGCAAAGCAGAAGGATGAAGGAACGGTTCGGCCTGCAGCAGCTGCAACACCGGAGACGAACAAACACCTGCTCGACCGTCTTCCGCATATGCCCCAGTTACATCGACCCACCAAGGAGGAACTTCTTGCGGCTGCAACCGGCTTCTGGTCGCGGCTGAAGGTCCGTTTTAAATGGTTTTCTATACGGAGTTTACGGCCTTTCAATATGGATGATATTAGTGCATTTTTCTCATGGATCTTACTCGGGCATGTGATATGGATTATCGTGGGGACCACAACTTTCTTTTCGCTTGCTATATTAGCGGTCAACACTGTTTTCGCACAAGGTATGCTTCAATACAGAAAGTCGCCGACAGTGGGCTAATCCAGTGTTTTAGAAACTTTGGCTAGATGGATCGGAAATTATTTGACCAAGTCATCTGGTGTCAAGGTCGTCTTTGAATCAGCTATTGTTCCAGCCTGGGGTGAAGGAGTGATCACCTTCAGGAATGTTTTTGTCTCGAGGCGTCCTGGTCAGGGGAAGGCCAAAGTAAGTAAAGGCTCTTCGACCACTGCAGCCGCTGCAGCAGCGGCAGCTGCTCTAGCAGAGAAGGAACGAGAACAAACTGGCGTGTCCAGTACTGCTGTGGATGTCGACGAGGACACAAACTATACCCAGTTCGATGTTTCTATCGATACTGTGAATGTGACCCTTTCGTTTGCCAAGTGGTTCAATGGCAAAGGTCTCCTCCGCGACGTGGAAGTCAAGGGCGTTCGGGGAGTCGTCGATAGGACAGGCATAAAGCCTACACCGGCCGATATCGACCCAAGATCCTTTAGACGTGAACACAATCCTGGAGACTTTGAGATAGACTCCTTCAAACTGGAAGATCTGCTTGTTACTATCTATCAGCCGGGGGGGTTCCGACCTTTCCCGGTGAGCATTTTTGCATGTGATCTCCCGCAACTCAGGAAGCAGTGGCTGTTCTATGATTTCATATCAGCAAATACCATGTCTGGCTCATTTGACAACTCCTTGTTCACCATCCACCCCCGGCAGGTCCATGGGTATACGGGCAATCAACTGCACAATGGCACCGAAGCGGCAGGAGAAGCGAATCTATGGAAAAAGCATAGCAGGATTCGGATTGACGCGCTTAACATTGACCACCTCAATCGAGGGGTGGAAGGCCCATTTTCATGGATTCATCAAGGGAACGTGGACATAATAGCGGATATAATGTTCCCAGCGGACGATGATGGAAGTATCGTCAAGGTTATGTCAGACTTCTACGACCGGATGGAAGCTACCGTGACCTCAAACCGCTACCTTCATCTGCATACTAAGCCTAGAGTTATCGAGCGAGACGAGCCCGAGACCTCGCAGGAAGCAACTAATGCTATCGCTGCCACCGATGACGCGCCTGTCATTGAGAAGGAGGATGATAGGAGATTTGTCGTCATGGATTTGAGAATTCATTTGAACGACGTCCGAGCTGCGGTCCCGCTGTTCACAAGTCACTTGTCCTATGTCAACAATGCTCTCATCAGACCTATAGTGGCGTACATTAATACCAGAAAGACCTTCATACCCATCAACTGTAGGGTTGTGAAACGGATGAGCGAGTTTGATGGAAGCTGGACTATCTTCGACTGTGGCTTAATGCAAGATCTTTCGGCGGAGGTAAGCAACACTGACATCTGGAAACGATGCATTGGGCTGACCATTATAGACGTACGAAGCATTCGCTCGGACTGTCACTGACGAGCAAGCTCGCATGCGTCGGTTCAAGAAGGTTGGATTGTGGTCATTACAATTGGCTGTCCAAGCTTTGTTTATGGGAATGGCTGGAAACATTGCCTAATTATACCCATTGTGTCAGTATAACGAGATACTCCTCTTCTGCGTCTTTATATTAGCGAGTCGGCTTTGTCACTGGGGCAAAGTGGATTTACGGTCGATGGCGGTCCCCGTGATAGGGATGATTCTTCTTCTGCAGACTCAAACCCTTGCAGGAGTCTCAACTGTTCATGGATGGTTCCTGCACCTTATCTCGAAGCAGACAGCACTTGTTTACAATGACAGTGGAAGCTAGCATATTTCCTCGAGGAGGTCTTGCAATCTTGACCAATTTCGCTATGATGGACTGATACACGATCTACGAAGCTCCTTTGCAGAATGCACTCGTGAATTCTCAGCTTAATCCCTCTTCAATGGAGCGAGAGTCTCCTGTATGCCGTCCCTCGTTATTATCATCATCTGTAGCCCGTCTCCTACTTCAATATGTCTCTCCACAGCGCTTGTGAATGCATCTTTGACCAAGGCTAGCACCTCTGACCTGGGTAACGGCTCCGGCGTCCGCTGTTGCAGCTGGTGTCCAGTCCCGCTTCCGGGAATGTACTGGTTCTTGAAGTTGACCTGGTTATCCAAGAAAGGCATGATGAGACTGGCTGCCGCTCCCGCTGCACGACACTGTTCCCGCTCGTACGAACCCACGGGGTCGTAGCTGTACAACGCACCCTTACCATCCTCGTCCAATCCGCCCAAGATGCATGTGACGTAGTAGGGGAAAAATCGCTTGCCGTAAAGTATTGTGCTTAGTCGTTGTGCACAAGCCTTGACGGACATGGGCTTCCCATGCTGGTATTTGTACATCTTCACCATGGCATCCAGCCTCTCCTTCAGCGCGTGACCGTCGGCTGCAAAGCCCACCACCGACAACACTATTGTTGCGCCCTCGCCGGTCTCATCGTTGCCTCCGATCTTGAATAGTTTTGGTTCGTAGCGGGTATTGATGTTGTAGCCAGAGGTGGAACGGGTGTCCCCTGCGAGGATACAGAAGTCCGCGCCAGTGATGCCCAGTGTCGAGCCACCATTATCTGTGTAGCTGCAGAGAAGCGTTAGTATAAGAGCGGAAAAGTAGATAAGACTGAAGCTTACGGGTAGAAGCTGTGCTGCTTTGCACCGTCTGCTGCGACACTTGGAGCTTGAGAGAATGAATAACCTGGACCCTCCGGTATCAGGGCGGCCTGCGTATAGGCTGCCATCTTTCGGATGGTTCTATTCTATCAGAGGATCGGTTCGGGGGTAGGAAGGCGTCGAGGATGAAGGTGAGGGCACGGGATGAGGATGGACCGGTGGTGAACTGGAGACTACTGCGTCCTGCTTAGCTGCAAGCTGTACGAGTATAGCTGGGGAATCTGACGCGGCTACGATGCCTGCGCGCTAAAAGTTAAGCGCCAATGCGCTTGTGGAACAAGGTACTCCGCAAATCGCCTCGTCTTTGAACTTCACGAATGTAGTTGCCATCAACAGCATAGAAAAGGGATCACTCAGCTCTGGTTTGGACGTCGGTGATGTCGGGACTGGTGAGCTATGCCAGCAGTGATGAAGAAGATGAGCAGCAGGTAGCGCCCTCGGTCGCTGTACCTACGGTATGATATACCCTTCCGCAAAATTGTCTGGCCAGGACTTGAGATTTAGAGCTGTTGATAGATTACTGATGCTTCTATACAAGGTAGACGAGACTTCTGAAAACCTCAAGGGTACTCATGTAAACAGCAAGAACGGCACGGAATCGGTTGCACATTCGAGTGCGGGAGATGCTCAGCCTGTTCCACCTTTGCAGCAACCACAACCGTCCATAGCTCCCTCTGGCAATGGAGCCCTCTCCGCACAACCTCTAATGGGACCGGCAGGACCACCTCCGGAGCCATCTGAAGTTGTCAATGCAGTGGGATCGGCACCGTCCTCTCCATATACTGCCAATCGCACACTTATCCGCGAATTGAGTATGCCACCTACTCCAAATTTTGACATACCGCCTTCTCCGCCAGGCTCTCCTCTACCTTCTACTTCCAAGAAATTCGCGCACTTCCTCGAGTTGAAGAAACAAGGAGTACACTTCAATGAGAAACTCGCCCGGTCATCAGCACTCAAAAATCCTAGCTTGCTGGAAAAGCTCATGGGTTTTGCTGGCATAGAAGGGGATGCACAGTATGCTTCCACGCTTCCTAAGCATCTATGGGACCCTACAGGATTCCCTCCCGCAGCTTATAAAGAGCAGTTGGCGAAGAGCCAACAAGATATACTGAAGAAGAAAGAAGATGACAACGCCAAATCACAACGAGAGTTGATTGACTTTGTCTCCGCAGGCTCTACCGTTGATCGAGGTAAAGGCGTGTCTGGTGGAAGAAATATGAAGGGGAGCGCCGCAGAACGAGTCATGGCAGGGCTTGACCGTGAGAGGACCGGATCGCCTCAGGCTCGTACAAGTCGATTTGACAAGAAGGGGAGATGAATAGTCCGAACAGGGATGAGATACAATCAACAATCTACTCCATCTACGCGTGCATTGGCGGTGGATGCGCGTAGTATGCTTCACACGAGGCCCAGTTAACCCCTCAAATCACAAGCATGCTTGCAGGAAATGCTGTCAAGGAGAATATATTCAGGGGAGGAGAAGAGCAAAGGAGTTGGATAGATTTGGTAGGAAATGAGTTCACCGCTGGGTCGCTTGTGGCCCATAGCAACATGCCGCATATTGGCAATTACTCTGCTTGCAACTTCAGTGCAAGAGAATTGGGCTCCAGTTAGAGCAAACTAGATGAGGTAGCCAATTCAATGAATGTAAGCCCGAGATCATGTACAAGAGGTACTTGTTCGGAGCTGTATCTTTGGGCAGCACTCCTTTATTTCTCCCCTTGCTGGTCTTCATTCGCGTAATTGTTTGCCGCGCGCTTAGACCACCACGTAACTCGAGCTCCAGGCAAGCACAGCTCCACAGTGTACCAGCAGCTCGTCCGAACCCAATAATCAAACAGCTGACGACCTCATCTCTCCTCTTTTCCTTCCTCCACCGAAAACTCCATTGCAGGTCCCTCATAATTTGACCCCAGGATGAATCACCTTCCCCAGGCTTGGGGCCGTGTAAGTGACCTGCGCTCATCTGGGTCTACCAACCTGTTGCTTATGCCATCCACAGCCCAGGGACGATGTCTACGGCAAATATGATCCCTCCTACCTCCACACGACTGGTCCGAATCAGCATACACAGTCTCCTATAGTCACAGGTACATCGGTGATTGGGGTGAAGTTCAAGGATGGGGTGGTGATAGCGTCAGACAACCTGGGTATGAAGCTCGCTGACCATTACATCCATGGCTTTTCCTTCTGACAACCGGCTGTGTTGCAGCTTCATATGGCTCTTTGGCTCGCTTTACGGACGTCAAGCGCCTACGGGTGTTCAACGATAAGGCCGTGGTTGGGTTTGGTGGTGACGTATCGGACATGCAACACCTCGACCGTGTCCTTCTCTCCCTCGACATCCGCGAGAACTACGGCTCTGCAGGACATACTCTCAGCGCAAAAAACCTACATACGTACATTTCGAAGCTCCTCTACAAACGCCGTTCGGATTTCAACCCGCTGTGGAACGCCATTCTCGTTGTGGGCTTAGATGGTGAGGATAAGCCTTTCCTGAGCTACGCCGATCTCCTCGGAACGACCTACTCCTCGCCCACACTGGCGACAGGCTTTGGTGCTCATCTGGCCCAGCCGTTGCTCAGACGGCTTGTGCCCGACGAAGCGGATGTGCAGAATGTCACGCAAGAGCAGGCGGTAAATGCGGTGAAAGAGTGCATGAAGGTGCTTTTCTACAGAGATGCACGAAGCTTGGACAAATATTCAATAGCAGTGGTGACGAAGGACGGAGTGGACCTCAAGGAGGATGAGAAGCTGGAGGCACAGAGCTGGGCATTCGCGGAAGGCATCAAAGGGTACGGCACGCAGAACGTGTAGAACGCTTGCAACTTCTTCATCGCATGTATTCATAGGTAGCCAGACGGGTATGAGCGTTCTCAATCTGCCGCATAAAGCGTAAACCCCTTTGACCTCCTGTGCTTCAGCCGGGGTAGACAGAACTTCAACCTGCTAAACGCCAACGCCAAACCATTCGCCAACCAAATCAACCATAGATTGCCTAAGATCTTGGCGGAGGCCTCATATTGGCCTTGACTCTCTCGATCAGCTCTTCTCTAGTCGCCTTGGGACCAGGGTGGAGGTTCCTCTTCGTGGAATAATCGAATCAGTACATGAAAGCCATTACGGCAATAGACTGAAGGTATGGAAAAAAATTGTCCTAACCGCATTCAACCAGGCTTTGAGCTCCGTCGTGGTCCAGTATTCCGGCTCTGGCGCCATTGCAAGTCAGCTTGAGAAAAAGGTCCTAATACCCTGGCCTAAGAGAAAGCTGCAGACATACCGCCGGTGGGGTCCTTGTCTGTGGGGAATATATCACCGCCCCAGATCGACCAGGCGGCGACTGCAGTGACTATGCCCGAGAATGCTGCGTTGTCTGTTAGCCGCATTGGAAGCCTCTTGTCATCCAAATAGCCCTACCAAGAAATGAATTCTGGAGAGTGTCAGCTTGTGTATGCATATTATGGGGCCATTCATTGTTTACCCGGGAGTTCATGGCGCGGTCTAATGGTGTGGGCATGATGTCAGGGCGCAAGATGCCTCAGATGTTTGGGGTGTAAACGCAAAAGAATATAGGGTCGAGGAATGTTTGCTATCAGAAAACTGAAGTCTTCGTATTATATAGGTATCTTGTGCAAGACAAATCACCAAGGAAGTGGAAGGCTTCGATAATTCACATGTCTCTTTCCCGAATACTGCTGCCTGTGGCGCGTGCACCCCCGCCTTAGCCACACATCATGGCTGGATGCCAAGATGGCTTACATAACCCGAAGTCTTGAATCTGCGACCTAATCCCAATATGGCTGGTATCTAGCGCAACCCTCTAGCGTGCCCTACATCGCACAAAGTTGGTTGATTTGGAGATCTTCTTGAGAATCTCCGCGCGACGACCGACAGGGAACAGTATCTGCACGCCGAAACCCTCGAAATCGCCCATCATGCCTTCCGAAGTCTCAGACATCAAGCAGTTCATCGAGATCTGCCGGAGAAAGGATGCTTCCTGTACGTTTCTTCTCCTTTCCGGTGGCCTTGCGAGGTGCAGAGCTCGGCATGTCCGAGTGACGGGCAATGGTGGATGAGAGAAGAGGCACGATACCAGGACATATTGCTGACGATTATTCGCCGATTAGCTGCCCGGATAAAGAAGAACCCCAAGTCCCAGCAGATCAAATTCAAGGTCCGGTGCCAGCGTTACCTTTACACCCTCGTCCTGAAAGACTCCGACAAGGCCGAGAAGCTCAAGCAGAGTCTGCCCCCTGGTATGTTGTTTCCCCTTACTCTCCGGATGTCTAGACTCTTGTCTACATATGCCGGCTTTCTTGTATAGAGACACCTGCTAATACGTCTGGACTTATTAGGGCTCTCCATCAGCGATGTGCCAAAGAAGAACAAGAAGGGCAAGCGTGTGGCTTAAGCTTTGAAGAGCATGACGGTGGATGGAGCGGCGTGAAATGAGGAATTGCATGTGGACGTTGTCCCTTGAGGTCACTATTGGGCAATATGAATCGCTGGCGTCTGAGCTTTCAACAATGGAAAACTGATATACCTCAATCATGGACATGGGACCTCTCTTCGTGATATTGACGTGTCAATGCGTGAGAAATATCGAGGCATGATGCGATGCTACCGCACTACAGCTAGACGCAATCAACCCGACAAGGGTCCCCGACCGACTTTCCCTTACCGTCCTGCTGGTCCATCACTTCACCTTGAACTTGTATTGATCCTTCCGGTCCAGATACACTACTTTGTCGGTCAACCCAGCCTTCTCAATCGCTGCCTTGAAGTCCGACAAAGGTGATTTGAAGACATCATAATCGCTACCGAAGAGACTCAGCATCCGCTCCATGGACTAAGTCAGTACGAAGGACCTACTCGTAATGGATTGGTATCGTCACGTCTGGATTGATCAATTGCACCAGCTCCAAACCCTGTGCAGCATCCATTGTGACCATGAGCAGTGGCAGACTGGGTCCTGGAATTGACGTCCCACCCAGGTGGATGAGCATGAGGTCGATATTTTGCCCCTTATACCGCTCCGGTATTTCCTTGAGCTCATCCACCAAGAGAGTGTCTCCAGATATGTAGATGCTAGTTTTGTAAGCATTGACACGGCGTGCTGAGGTGTTATGCCCACCGATAACCACATTGGAAAGACGAGTCAGGGCCATCCTTTGGCATGTAGCCCAGCTCTACCATCCAGCCGTTCGTAGGAGGCACCTGGGACGATGCATCAGCCTTGCTCTTGTGACCCAGACGGGAACACCGACCGCCTTGGCCACATCATTGATAGCACCAAGGATTCCTGGCGGTACATGCTTCCCAGGCATACCAGTGACCTTGATAGCAGGCTTCTTTTCGGGGAGCGCCTGCTGCACATGATGCTTTGGCTTCGTCTTGATGCCGGGCAGGATGTCAACCATGAGACTTTCAAAGAAGTCCAGAGCGAAGACGCTTGTGAAGGCCTCATTGGGACCTTTGTAGGCAAGATGGGAGTAGGCATGTGGGGTGGTGATGATGGGTAAGTCTCGGCGCAGAGAGTGTTCCACGGCTTTGTCGAAGTGGTCCCTGTGGAAGGGGAGGAGGGCATTAGGACACTTCGCTGGAAGGGTACGGTGCGTTCCTCACTCATGATAGTGAGACAACAAGACCAAATCAACACGGGGCAGGTCGTGCATGTCCACAGCAGGGTTGGTCAGGCGAGTTCCGGTAACCTGAGGTTGGTCAAATACTCCGTTCTATGCCGGGAAGGATTGCGTTTGTTCCACTTACACCTGGCCCGAGGTGTACATGGTCACCAGCATGCAGAAAGTTGGGCTAAAGAGCTTCATCAGCCACAAGGAGGGCAGGATGAATGCATTGATATGCTCACGTCGGTCATCACTCGGATGCCTTCCCATTCTCTATATACCAATTAGGTGTGGATGCTAGAGAAATTTGCTAGAACGAGTAAAGTACAGGATGGTCGTCGCATTCCCCACGAAGAACAGGCTTGCATTCTCTGCACCCGGATTGCTGGGGTGAACTTTAGTCTCTTTCGCTGGAATCAATGACTGAGGCATCTCTTTGTTGGCGGGAAGATCCCTTGTTGGAGCTTCATGATTATGTGGATCGATTTCCAGATGCTTCAAGCCCGCCATGTTGGGATGCAATGTTTTGAGTCTGGCTGTGATATATTGAAGCACGGTGAAGCAATCAATTGCAAATCCGTCTGGAGATCAATATATCCAACGGGTTTCTTCTCAATTTCAGTACGTCATGTTGATTCGTCTGCCGACGCGCTATTCGGCTGCAGCCGAGTTTGACGTGCGCTTACCCCCACATCGCCCTGTCAAAGGATCTGATCAAACAGACCAGACCAAATTAGACACAGAGCAGATCTCTATATGCCTTGACATGAAGGCAGATGACAGGGCGATTCACAGAAATGCCTCCAAAAGTATACGAGCCATCCTGGTTAGGGTCCGTTTCAGACTTCACCGTAGGGTAGCTCTTGGTAGCCGCTGGTTCCGTAATCCTCCAATAGCCGGTCAACCCTTCCCATCGTAAACTCGCGGAAGTGTAGCTCGAACTCGCCAAAGTAGTTGGGCTGGTCGTCGACCTTCTGGAAGCCGATACTCTCAAACAAGCTGATGCTCCTGTGATTGCTTGCCCCTATCTTGACGCGCAGGTATTTGAATCGCCTATGGACAGTGGGCCCACCAACTTTGCTCCTCTGATATTCTTCCAGCAGCGCTTTTTCGTGGTTTGCAATATACTTAAGAAAGGCCAACAAACTTGAACGGCCATTCCCCTGCCCCTGATGCGCTTTCGTCGCTACCATCAGCTCGACCTCGCCGATGATGGCCGCATGAGTATTTCCCTCATACTCATCATCTTCCAAAAGAAACAGGTTGACATCTCCTAACATACTTGAAGCATTGTCGTATTTGCTAGGTACCAATCTTTCGAGGCTTGTTTCGCTCGGTGGAGAGCAGGAGATGAAAGTTAGCTTATCCGCATCTTTGCGCCAACTGCGCTGCATGGAATACTCCTCCTCCAGTGTTAGAGGTTCAGATGCTGTCGCGGCTTGTATTTCCTAACAGGGAATGAGCTGCATTATCTTCACCTTGCATTTTCCGGCTCACTTCATCTTTCATCCATTCATGATATCGTGAGACATGATGCTCACAATATGGTACAAGCAAGATTTTGGACGTAAGGACCGCTAGCTGGAGTCAGTTTAAGAAGACCATAAGACGATGCTCTGCGGCATCCATTGGACAAAATCAACTCACCCGTATTTTGATTTAATATCATGTTTGGCCCTGGCAATGTGTTTCAAGGATATGGTGCACTGAAAAGATGCGATAGAAAATGGTCTACGCTTAGCGAAGCCATCGCCAAACGATCTCACCTCCTAGCTATCGACGTCCACACCTTCGGGTCTACCATCGCGCACGGTTCATATCCAAGGATCGTTGACTACTCTTCTGACATGATATCAAATCGTACCACATCTGGCTCCAATGTTTCCAAATCAAGTACGACAACCTCTCCTGTTTCCTTAAATTTTGGTAATGCAATGAGGCGTACATGCTGCCCCGCAGGCCCTTCAATGACCGCTGTGTCGTATTTTGGCTGGTTTCCGACGAAATAGACGTGGGGGCATTCCTCGATGACAAATTGATCTTTGACCTGGAAGGGATAACACCCTGGTCGGTGATCAGTTCCTGATTCCAAACTGAAGCATGGCCTTTATGGGAACTTACAGAGTGTATCAGGTGCGGTGGGTGCGCCGCATCTCCATCGCATGAGCCTTTCCATCATGTCTAGCCTGTCCTCCCCGGCGACGTATTTGTATATGTCATCGATAGGTTGACCACCGGTCCCCATGAACCGCCAGCCCTGTATGTCTCCCTCCCAAGGATTGGTGACACAATCAAAACAGCCAGGTCCTTGCCCAGGCGCGGCAGAGTAAGCGCGGCTACGTGGTAACATCGCTGGATGTATAGGTTGCTGAGGTAATGACACATTTGCCGGATCTGACTCTCCCGGGAGGAGTGTAACAGGGATAGAAGGAAGAAGGGAAGCCAGGAAGTCGTCCAAATGAGCAGTTGGTGCTGGGTTATATGCAGAAGCGTCGTAACCATACTTCTTGCTAGCCTTTCTGTTCAGCTCATCGCGGGCCGGGATCGGCGAAGCGTTTGCAAGAGAATTGCCGGCGATGATCAGCCTTGCAATTTGGCCTGTATCCTTTTGGTCGCTGGGTCCTGCTGCTTCACCCAGCAGCCACTCCATCAATAGATCTATTGACAGCTGTTCCGCCTCGTCTCCACTGATGCCAAGGCCACTGATAATGGCGACCTTCCCAGCCTTGGGTCTCTCTGCTGTTCTGCCCTCCTTGGACGCTTTCTGGTCAGATGAAGTAGCAGCTTCTATCTCGTCCCTCTCCCATCGCTGGGGTTGCCGAGGTAGATCAGGAACTTTCATATCCACAACTTCAAAATCTCCTGCAGCATTCTCCGTCCCCATAACCGCTATTATACAGCCGGTCACTAGCATGTCCATTTGTAGCTGCGCACCAGTGAGCCGTAAGCGACCGGAATCATCTTCGAGCATGATCTGGTCCAAACCGTTGGGAGAAAGGAACTTTTCGCGGGGCGGTGGTGCAGCAATCCAATGCTACAGGAGAGACACATCAATTTAGCCCAAGTTGCATAAGGCGGGGTTTGGCTGGGTGCATACATCTTTGGAGATATCATCGAGAATATTTGGCTTCAGAGGCATGTCCATGTACACTGTCCCAGCGACCCAACATAGCTCTCCCTGTCGGACGTCGAGTACACGATCCACTCTTCGCACCGTTTCGCCCGCAATCTGAACAGGAAGAGTTGAGCAACTGGAATTCAGAAAAGCATGAGGTTGGCTCACCTGAAACCCCTGCCATGCCTCTTCCGCAACTGCTTCGACAGCCGGTTTCAGTGTTGTCAGCCGGAGAAAGTAAAGGTCGCTGAACTGCTGTTGATAATGCTTCTGATCGCCTTTTGCAAGATCATAGCTGTGCAACGGATTGTATGCCGAGGCTGTTCGCGTTATAGGAGGATAATCAGAGTCGCTGGAACAAAGGGTAAGCCGCCATCAAAAGATCTCCCGGAAACAGCTACTCACGCAGGGGAGCGAAGAAGATGATCTACCACATCCTCTCGATCAAGGTCCATTTTGTCCGCCATCTTCTTCCGTCAAGAGGGGCGCCGGCGACAAGTCGACTTGTTCTGATTGTTCAGACGGTAAAATTCCAAATTGGACGCGGTTGTGCAACTTTACGTTCGTGTTCGTCCTCGTTGGTGCTGGTGCCCTTTACGCGTACCGCGTCTTTCAGTTAACCGACTTAACTAGGGTGTCCATTTAAGCTTCGGTAAGCCCCGCAACCTTGTTGGTCGTCGGTCCCACTCAGTCCCAGCCGAGCAGCGTTCAGTCCAGAAGCTCCGCATTGTGGAGTCACCTTAAGGCTGTAGCGTGCTCTCAGTTAAAGAGACGCGGCCCGCTTCCCTTTCTTATCCACCAATCTTTACCACATTATTGATGCATTTTCCGTCCCATGTCTTCTCTCACGAATGGCCTCGGTCAACCACCGCCATGCCACAACCCGTCGCATGCTCTATCGAGATTGGAGTTACTACCTACCGAGATACTGGAGCAGATCTTCTTACATTCAAGGAACCTGCAGTTACCGCTGGCGAGCCCGGTGCACATTGGGCGGAGACTCAGCAATGAAGCAGTGTATAAGCAACTCTGCTTGATCGCGTTCTCTTTCCCGCGCAACATAAGCAACGGTTGGACATACGGCGGCCTTTGGGAGATCCACTTGTGGAGCGCAAGCCTACAGAATGCCATATTGCGGCAAAAGTGGTTAACGCTCCCGCTATTGGAAAAGGTGGAAGCGCTTGCTCTTACACGGGCTAGGGAGATGCAGAATGATGATTGCGGGCCACCATATGGATTCTCATATGTCAATGCCAGACTGAGGCTGGAATTCGCGCGCGGCACGCAGATACCGTCCCGACTTCTCCAAGCGCCGTGGACCGAGGACAAACTGGACTTATTAGGGCGATTAATGGAGCACGGAGCCGAGTTCGAGGGGGCATACGATATGGAACATGCATTCTCAGATGCTGTCCATGCCCGCATGGTACCAGCCGTTGAATGCTTTACCCGCGGGCTGGTGCGCTATCTACAGAGGGCGGACGAGAAGAAGCTCGGCCTTGAACTCGTACGATGGCCTAACATTGGGAGAGTGGAAGAGGCTGCTGCTTCTAGTAACAAGGTTGTTGACTGGTGGGAAGGCCGTCGTACACTCAGCGGTGAGCAGTGGAGATGGGCATTGCTTCGAGAAGCCGCAACAGACAAAGGCGACGCATGGTTATTAGGGTTTTTACAACGACCGGTCGCAGTGCATTGAGGAGGACGAATCATCATTGTTTCGACTGACTTTTAAGTTGAGACTGCGAATCTGATCCTTGCTGATATTGCAAGCTCAATAAGGTATCCCATGGAGCTTGAGCGCAAACTTTTGGAAGCATTCGGGTGCCTCGGCTTGTTCCCCCGCATTACGCTAACCCCCGCATCCCATCGGTGTCTACCTTAACTTACTGAGATCGACCTGAGCTTGGAATCGTCCTACCATGCGATGTATGCTCGAGCGCTGAGCGAAATCAGCTTGAATGGGATGTTCGCTCGCCCTTTGAGTATTTATTCAGACCATTGCCGCTTGAATAAAAGATGGCTCTCCCTACAATCACAACTCCGCTCTGCACGCTCTTGGGGATCACCCATCCCGTTTTACTAGCGGGCATGGCGCACACATCTACCGCTCCGTTGGCTGCGGCGGTCTCATCAGCGGGTGGTTTAGGAGTCATTGGCGGCCTAGGGTATACGCCTGCTCGCCTTCGGGAGATGATAAAAGAGCTAAAATCCCTCCTGCCCGATGCCACCCTCCCATTCGGGGTTGACCTGGCCCTACCGAAGGTCGGCGACGGCGCCCGAAAGACGAACCACGATTACACAAAGGGACAGCTGGATGAGCTGATCGAGGTGGTTTGCGAGGAGGGCGCGAAGCTGTTCGTGAGCGCGGTCGGGATCCCGCCGCAGAACACGATCAAGCGGCTTCACGATGCGGGGATATTGGTCATGAATATGGTGGGCGCGCCGAAGCATGCCGAGAAGGCGCTCCGAGCAGGCGTCGACATTGTCTGCGCGCAGGGCAGTGAGGGTGGAGGCCATACGGGGAACATCCCGACCTCGATTTTGATACCAGCTGTAGTCGATGTGGCAAGGAAGTACAAGAGCCCATTGACTGGTGCACAAGCAATTGTAGTTGCAGCAGGTGGCATCTCAGACGGTCGAGGTCTGGCAGCCGCTCTAGTCAGCGGAGCACAAGGCGTATGGGTTGGGACCAGATTCGTTGCCAGCGATGAAGCAGGCACTAGTCGAATGCACAAAGAAGCCGTTGTGACTGCCGGCTTCGATGATACACTTAGGACACTGGTGGTCAGTGGAAGGCCTTTGAGGGTCAGGATGAACGAGTACATCAAGGAATGGGAGGAACGGCCTGAGAAGATAAGAGAGTTGACCGAATGTGGGATTGTGCCTATGGAGAAGGATATGGAAGACGGCTCAGACGTGGATTTTCCTTTTCTTATGGGCCAAGTGGCCGCCGTGATCACTGATGTGAAGCCTGCAAAGCAGATCGTTGAAGATATGGTTAAGGAGGCAGTAGGTATGCTGCAGCAGTGCGGACAATATGTGTCGGCTCAAAGCAAGCTTTAACGGCTTCACTGATGGCATACTGCATAGCAATGGGCTTCTCCAATCCCTTTGAATACATAAGCCAAAACTATGGTGTGGCAACAAAACGGCCCTTGAGCTCGCAAAGACTTGGGCCAACATTCAAACATTGTCACATGTGACATGTATCAAACAAGATTGCAGTTAGTGCTTCACTCCATTCACCTCTCCGTTCACCTTACCGGTACCATTCTGCATGGTTTGGGCCGGCGGAGGTGGAGGCGGCGGTACAGGACCATATGTTGAAACACCCTGCCCGGCGGCTTGCAAAGCCTCTTCCTCAGTTTCATCGTCATATTCCCCCTCTTCGCTGCCCTCCTCGTCCTCATCTTCTTCCTCATAGTCGTACTCACTTTCTGTACCCTCCTCTTCTTCTGGATCCCCCGCTGGCAACTGACCACGACCCTGCGCTTGCATACCTCGGCACAGTTTTTCTAGATTCGCGTTCTTCTTGCGGAGGGTCTCCATTTCCTTATTGATGCGTGTACGTTCTTCCGCCATTTCGAGAATATTACGATTGGTCAAATCGTGCTTGCGAGTCAAGTTTAGGTTCTCTTTCTCTAGGCGTTTCGTTTTCTTGGACATCTCTTCCATTTCCTTGCGAAAGGTCAAGAAGAGATCGTTTGAATTGTTAAGCGTATCCTCCACCTTCAGGAGTCTAGTGAGCTATGATCATTCAGATACAAGGGGGGGACAAACCTGTTTGAATTTCTCCACGTAGATGTTCAATTGACTTCGCAACTCCGTTTCCGTTTGGGAGAATGTCGACACTTGAGCACTTAAAGCACGTGAGCGGGCGATTTCCTGTTCTGCAATCTTCTTCTGATGCTCATAACGTGCTAAGTGGTGCTGGACTTCCAGCTCCTTGGTTCGCAGAAGAGCGTTGAACTGCTGCTCCCGGTACTCATACTGCTCGACTAGTGATTTGAACTTCGCCCGGAACCTACACACCGTCAATATTACCGTCCTTTTATGAGTGACGAGTTATCGCACATTTCGTCTGTCTCCATGTTCAACTTCTGCTCCCCAGGGTTTTCTCTCTCAATGACAAGACCCTGCACATCGAACAGCAGGTTGCCGAACTTCTCATTGAGCCCTTCCCTGTTCCTCTTTTCGGTGTCTTCGAGCTTCTTATATTCATCCTAGATATCCAAGTGTCATCAGTCTCTTGCCGCAAGCGAATATGCAACCTCTATTGCAGAAAGACGGACCTTCATTTTCTTGTTCTCTCTCGTCAGCTCTCGGCAGAGCTTCTCCAGCTTCTCCTTCATGCTGAATGTCTTGTTTAACTCCGTCCTGCTCTGATCCTTCTCTTTCTGCAACTGATCTGCCCGCTTCTTACTTTTCGTATGCTCACGGTCAAGTCTCCTCATATCTGCCAATAGCTCGGAATACTTTCTCTGGACTGCTTCCAAACGGGAGAGGGGTGACTCGATCGTCGAGAGCAAGTTCGATAGATCACGGTTTGCTTTCTTGACTTCGCGCTCTGTATAGTCGCAGAAAAGGCCAAAGCATCAGCATAAAATCCAACGTTGTCCAATAATGACCTCGATGAGAGGGAAGTATCCATGCAGCGCGAAATGTGACTTCAAAGCCCCATTTGTGAATGACCCCACGTACCTATCTCAAGCTCTTGGTCCTTCTCCCCAGCAGCATCGGATTCCAGTTGCGAGATCTTTGCGGCTAGCAGCTTTGATGTCTCATTCGGATCGGCCGCTTTCTTCGCCTTGGCTTTCTTGGAGGCCGGCGGAGGCGGCTGCGCGACATTCGGTGCATGATGATCAGGAGCAGCTCCATCGGGATGAGTGGCCATGTTGCCGGCAGAAGGTGTCCCACTGGTCATCGACGACGAGCGGGAGCTCATCGGCGCAGACTGCTGTGGAGCTACAGCGGCCGACATGGTCAAGCAGTAACGCCCGTCCTACAGTTGGCCTTGTCCGGGGGCCCTGCGTGGCAGACTCAGAATGTTCGATACTGTACAAATGTCGAAGTCCAAACAGCTCTAGGTCGGGTAGAATCTTCGGGGATTCATCTGCACCAGGATGCCAGATCTTCTTCGGATCCAAGATCAAGTTGCCGTGATTGGACGATGGGTCTCTGCTCGGAAACGGGTCCCAATTTGTCGATTACTGGTGGGTAAAGTTGTCGAGCGCGGTGATGGTGAATGCCAGACCTCGGGGTTCTCGTTTGCGTTGGTTAATTTGGGCAAATGCTGTCTCGTGCCGGATGGCGGTGGACTTAAAGGAGGGAGGGGGACGTTATTTTGGCCGGCGTAGAGGAGATTTCCAGGCTCGTCTCACACGTCTCGGCAAGTTGAACTAGGGCTCCGTCGTCCCGCAGCGTAACTATTCCCATCCGCCGTCGATCTGACTGATGACCACCTCCTGTCAGAAAGAACGGCTTCTTAGTCCTACGGATATTGCGCAAAAACGAAGGAAAAGTGTCAAAAAGGAATTACACAACTCAGGACCGACAAGTTGGGCTAAGGCAGCAAGGATTCTGGTGATGCTGTAATCGTCTTCTGATTCGCCTTCGGCACTGCTCCTTTAAACTAAAGCGGGTTACCTGTTCGGCTTTGCTCGGGTAAAGCAGCTTAGAACCAATCATTCTTCCGCTAGTTTTGCCTTCTCGTCCTCGTATGCTGTACCTCGTGCTCATCTTCATCGACCTTTGAATCTGCGCTGTATCCTTCTCATTTTCTTCCTCACCCGTTTACCTGAAGGACGTTTGAGTGTGCTTTGCGGAGTTACTTACAGTAGTACTCTGTAGCTGCTCCGGGCCACATCCCGACGTCGTCACTCCGGTCGACGATGCTCCGGGCATCGCGAAGATGGCCATGTCACGGTAGCAGTTGCTCTCGAGTGCTCCAATGGTCGTCAGGATGGCAGCTGCCTACCAAGCTGTCAACCCGGCGCGGTTATGCTACTGTGACCGACACGGCACAGTACCCGAAGCCGGGGGAGCAGCTTCATGGGTTTACCATGAAGCGCATGAAGCATGTTCCGGAGCTTGAGCTCACTGCCCTCCATCTGCAACACGATAAGACAGGCGCGGATTACCTGCATATTGCCAGAGATGACAAGAATAATGTCTTCTCGATTGGATTTAAGACTAATCCCCCGGATGACACAGGTGTACCTCATATCTTGGAACATACCACCCTGTGTGGAAGTGAGAAGTTAGCGCATTTAGTCCGTTTGTCGCAATGGTTGTTGACTCGATATATCGCAGGTATCCTATTCGAGACCCTTTCTTTAAGATGCTTCCACGATCACTTTCCAACTTCATGAACGCTTTTACTTCCTCAGATCACACTACTTACCCTTTCGCTACCACCAACCCGCAAGACTTCAGGAACCTAATGTCTGTTTATCTGGATGCTACTCTTCATCCCCTACTCAAACTCGGCGATTTCAACCAGGAAGGATGGCGCATCGGTCCTGAGAACCCGCTCATAGCCGCGGGAGAGCAAAATACTGCGCAGAGTGGTAGTAATCTAGTTTTCAAAGGGGTGGTGTACAATGAGATGAAGGGGCAAATGTCCGACGCCAGCTATCTATTCTATATACGTTTCCAAGACCATATATTTCCGTCCATACATAACTCTGGTGGCGATCCACAAAGGATAACCGACTTGACACACGAACAGCTAAAGCGGTTTCACTCGGAGCATTACCATCCCAGTAATGCGAAACTCTTCACCTACGGAGACCTGCCTCTTGCGGATCATCTTCGAGAGGTTTCGAAGACTCTGGATGCCTTCGGTAGGATTGAAGGGGACAAAGAGATCAGGCAACCGATTTCTTTGGCGGAAGGTCCGAAAAGTGTTACGGTTCAAGGCCCTATCGATCCCCTTATGGATAGGGACATGCAACACAAGATGTCGGTCTCGTGGCTCATGGGAGACACTGCCAACGTCTTAGAGTCATTCTCCTTGGGCGTTGTGGCTTCATTATTGCTGGATGGCTACGGTTCGCCTCTCTATCAAAACCTCATAGAAGCTGGCTTGGGTGCGGACTTCAGTCCTAACACCGGTTTCGACACTTCCGGAAAGACCGGCATATTCTCAATCGGTCTAACGGGTGTCAGAGAAGAGGACGTCCCCAAGGTTGCAGAAGCCATAACTAAGACACTGCATTCTGTCAAGGTGAAGGGGTTTGAGAAGCAGAAAGTTGAAGGTATGCTACACCAGCTGGAGCTTGGACTCAAACACAAGACTGCGAGCTTTGGTATGGGCCTGATGCAGCGTTTGAAGCCTGGCTGGTTTAACGGCGTTGATCCATTTGATGCCTTGGCCTGGGATGATGTTGTCTCTGCATTCAAAGGCCGGTATGCTCAACCGGACTACCTAGAAGGCCTGCTGGAACAGTTCCTATTGAATGACCGCACATTCACTTTTACCATGGTACCCTCGCCGACTTTCACTGAAGAGTTGGTACAAGAAGAAGCTGAAAGGTTATCATCCAAGATTTCCAATTATGTCAAAGAGGTGGGCGATGAGGGGGAAGCACGACGGCAACTTGAGGAACGTGAGCTTGAGCTGCTTGAATTGCAAGAGAAGGCTCGTAATCAAGATCTGAGTTGTCTACCGACGTTGCATGTGTCCGACATTCCTCGGCGGAAAGATAAGAAAGAAGTTCGTGACAGTGTTGTTGGGGACGTCAAAGTCCAATGGAGAGAGGCGCCGACCAATGGCCTTACATATTTTCGCGCAGTGAATACCTTTCAGCAATTGCCGGATGAGCTGCGAATGTTTATACCGCTTTTCACAGATGCAATCATGAGACTGGGTACAAAACATCAAACTATGGAGCAGCTAGAGGATCTGATCAAATTGAAGACGGGTGGGGTCAGACTCGGGTATCACTCGTCGACGTCGCCGATGAACCTCCAAGAGTGCTCTGAGGGCCTTGTGTTTTCTGGGTACGCACTCGATCGCAATGTACCAGCGATGTACGAATTACTGCGCACTTTGGTTGTCGAGACGGACTTTGACGGACCTGAGGTAGAGAGCAAAATCAGGCAGCTGTTGCAGACCAGTGCAAGCGGAGCAGTAAATGCAATCGCCGAGGCCGGACATTCCTACGCCCGCCGTTTCGCTTCGGCTGGGCTTACCCCCCAGGCACGTTTGGATGAGGAGATTGGCGGATTGACACAGGTCCAGCTTATCACAAGCCTTGCCCGGCGAAGTTCGGAGGAAGGCCTTGCAGACGTGATATCGAAGCTGAAAGCGATTCAATCGTTTGCTCTTTCGGGCGGTACCAGCATGAGGGCTGCAATCACCTGTGGTCTCGAAAGTGCAACTGAGAACCAACGATTGCTGCAAAACTTCCTGGAGACGCTACCCAAACAGGCTCCTCCAGCACCGGACGCTCCGCAGTCCACCTATCCAAGGAATGCGAAAAGCTTCTTTGCGCTACCATATCAGGTCTATTATTCAGGCCTTGCTATTCCTACGGTCCCTTATGTCGACCCTTCAGGTGCGCACCTGCAGATCCTTGCCCAACTCTTGACGCATAAGCATCTACATCATGAAATCCGTGAGAAAGGTGGCGCATATGGTGGAGGAGCTTACTCACGTGGTCTTGGTGGTTTGTTCGGCTTCTACAGCTACCGTGATCCGAATCCGCAAAATACGATGAAGATCATGCAGGAATCGGGGACTTGGGCAAGGGATAATGATTGGACAAACAGAGACATTGAAGAGGCAAAGCTGAGTGTATTCCAGAGCATTGATGCCCCGGAGTCCGTCAGCGAGGAAGGCATGACGCGTTTCCTCTCCGGCGTCGATGAGGAGATGCAGCAAAAGAGGCGGGAAGAACTGTTGGATGTTAACACCTCAGATGTCAAAGATGCCGCGCAAAACTACCTGGTCGATGGCTTCGAAAGAGCTAATCTGGCCATACTTGGAGAAAAGAAGGAGTGGGTGAAGGAATCTGATGGCTGGATCATCAAAGATATTGGATTGGCCGACGAGTCTGTAGAGTAGGTGTTGCATCTTGTATCTATATCCCGCATTTGCATTGGTGGCGTCAATGCATAGCGTACTCTCCTCTTTAATCGTTATTCTTCTCAAGTTATCACGGTCCATGGACTTGGCTTTCTTTCGTCTTCGACATAGCGCTACTGGACAGATCAAAACGTCTCCAACATCGCTCCCATTGTTGGCAGATCACTAAGTGAAGTGCATTGTGCACGAAGCGCAAGATCAATTATCACTCCCTTCTGCTCGGGCTTGGAACCTGTCTCCGGACAAGCGGGCCAGGCCGGGACAGGAGAGTGGTGTCTCCATCTTTTTCAGACCTGCTCTTGCTAGAGTCACAGCCGGGCGGACTAAAGATGCCGAGAACATATAGTAACGAAGCTGGATAGCAACTTGGAAAGACAGAGAATGTCTTCAGGTCATTTTATTGCATGTTATGCTAGATAGAGCCTGAGATGTATCTACAGCTTTTGAAACAGTATGGAGCGAATGCAAACTTCGTAGAAAGGCACAAGAATGTTCATGAACAGCATAGAGCCAATGGCCGACGTCCAAAGCCCCTGTGGGGATGGGCATGACGGCGGAGTAGGGATGCAAGGGAGAATGGAAGATTACACTGAAACTTTTCCTGGTATCTCATGAGTTTGAAGCTAAAGGGGAGTTAGCTTTGCATAATACGTCCAGCCGAATGAGTGCTCACTTGTCCATTAAACAGGTACGGGCTGTTCGCCTTGCTGCTGGTAGTATTTGTTGTAGATGTTTTCTCCTCTCCGTATCGCCGCTTCATCTACCTCTACGCCTGGGTGGCCGTTCTCCGACAAAAGGCGACGGTTTGTGGTCATTTCATTGCCATCTTCGGCTAGCTTGGTCTTATTCGTGCTTTGCACAGAGAACGGGCTGCAAGTATATCAAAGTCAGTTCATGGAACGTAGTGAGGGCGGGAAGAGAAGAAGAGTCCCGGTGCCAGAAATATGGATAACGTATGATGGTGCCAGTCGGTTGATATGGAAAGTATGTTTGCGGGTGACACTTTGCCGGCAAGGCTACAATAAGAGCCTGGCCACTGGCCGACCAATGGCAATAGACAGCGGCGAAGCAGCCGCAAGGCAGCAACGGCAGCCTTCAATGTCGTCCAAGGCATACGCCGAGGCCTAATATGGAAAGGTACCGAAACGACAAGCAGGAAGGAATGCTGGGTGAGCAGTACACGCAAGAAGAGAAGGGCGGGGTCAGGGCAGAAGTTGAAAAAATGTACGTACCCATTCACCTCCTTGTCCAGTGTCAGATACTCCTTTGCAGCCTCTGTAGAGCCTCTTTCCAAGAGATACACCATGTAGTAATGAGTGAGATCTTTGACAGTCAAAGGCGGCAAATGGCTCTTGCGTCGGATGTCAGTAATGACCTGCTTAATCCTTGCATACTGGGTAGGCTCAGTTTCAGCACTTGTTGGTTGCTCAAGTTCGAAGTTAAGGTAGTTGATCCAGAATGCACGGCTGTCCAAATACCAGTGCTGGTTCTTTTGAAAAACTTGGCGTGCCTCTTCCGGAGCGCCCTTGATCTTCCACAACAGTCGTGCCCACTCGGCAACAAGAGCAGCTCTAGCATAGATGTCACAAGCAGAAGAATCTATCTGTGCCTTGTAGATCTCAATAGCTGCGTCGAGTCCTCCGTGGCGACGTTGCAGGTTGGCCCAGGACACAATTGTTTCGATGTGACCTGGAAGATTGAGTAAGATCGCCTCATGAATTGCCTGAGCAACGTCGATACGTCCACATGTTTCCTCGAAATAGGCATAGTGAAGGCGGACGGCGGGTCGTGAGATCGGACAGTAAATTGCGCTTGCACGTATGTAGATGTTCCGGACTTCCTCCTCCTTACCCTCCTGTGCATACATCCAGCGAGAGTACCGTAACCAGAACTCGTCGTAGTATGCGCAAGTCACCAAACACCGTTCATATAAGAACACAATCCTTGAGTAATCTCCCTCGATTTCCTCAAAGTCCAGGTATTTCCTCCAATTTACGAGCTGCGCTTCATCAAGCTCAGTGACATGGAAGTATGGCCGCTTGATCTCCGACTCGTATGTCCAACGCTTCGTTGTTTCTGTTTGTGTCCGCGCGAAGATCTCTAAATGGAAATTGTCGATCCGGGTGCGCAGCTCCCGCTCTATCTCAATTTCACTTTTTGATCCAGGCGGAGCCTCCTGCTCTATTTCTGCACGGAATAGTGCAAGGGTATCTGAAGGCAGCAATTCGACTAGCGGTCTGGTTTGAGCCATTTGCCGATAACGTTCGAAATATCTCGCATATTGATGCATCGGCATATGGACCACCCTATCGAGGATCGCGAAAATCTTGTCATACGCTTCCAATCTTTCTTCAAACTCCAGGTACTTATCCCAGAATGGATGAGCAAGGAAGTCAAGTCCAACATTATGTGCGCCACGCTCGAAAAGCCTACACGAATGGCACAGTCAGAGGTTGAAATGGAGTAGGAAGGGGATCAGGGAGGGGAATGAACAGTGGAGGATGGCAAACACAGTATATGCGAAACTGGGCTCTTCCAACGCATGACCCAGGCACAGGTGAGTTCGGAGGCTAATGACCGCTGTCTGGAAGGGGGGAAAAGTATCCTGAAGGAAGCGCGTGAGAGTAGATCTCAGGTGGCGGTGAGAGATTCTCACCATCTCCATGACCACTTCTGCCCACGATATTGCGCTAATGAAGCTTTGTGGGAAGCCTGCTGGAGGGGATGGCGGTCAAGGAAAGGAAAGTGCGGCCAGTATACTTACTCTCTGATCACGTCTGGATCATGGCTTGTTTCGACTTTGAAATTGCAGTAGTTCGTCCACAAGTCCACTGAGTTCGTGATCCCTGCCACACCTCTCTCATATACCTAATACCGGATCAGCCGGGTTTTCCATCAGCGCCCGCACACCATGAACAGACCATTTCTGCAGCCTCTGTTCCTGCTATGGAGAATTCCAGGTCCGCATATTTCTTCCAATATCCGAAAAGGAGGGGGAATTTGGCAAGGAATCGATCATAGATTTCCCTCGTTGCGGCGATAGCTTGAGAACTAGAGTTGCGGTTGAGGCCGCCCTCCTGCGACTCAGCAGCCCGAACGAGTTTCTCCCAGTTATCGAAGTTGTCGGTGTCCTCAAGCTGGGTCAAAGTCAGTGGCTTCGCGACATCGAATATGCATCCAGGGTCGCTCACCACCTCCGCGTTCAGCTTCTTCAGCTCGGCATTCTCGTCCTCTGCCCCGCCGAAGCTGAGGTCGGCCATGGGGTGGCTGGAGGGTCCAGATAATTGATACTGTTACGATGAAATCTAGAGTATCGTCGTTGTTTAGAGACGGATATGGAAATGCTGCAGTTTAGCACTCTGCTAACGGATGCTCATAGAAGTGAAGGAGTCCGAAATTGATGGTCTGGTGACACGAAAAAGGATGTTGCTCGCAGCTAACTTCGTACATCTACTTCGTTACAATGTACTAGACTTAGTAAACTTTCTGGATCACGTGATATGTATACGCACCTGAACTTCCTCGCCAGAACTTGGACAATCCCGTATATCTCAACAACAAAATCGCGGTCGCAGTGGCGGACAAAAGCATGAATGGACATATGAGTAACGGACATGTTGAACCTCCTCCTCCACCACCTCCTGCTGCTTTCGATCCGCCAGCGTCGCCTCCTCCACCTCCACCAGATGCATTAGCACCTCCTCCGCCTCCGGAAGATCTTCCCCCTCCTCCGCCTCCGGAAGATCTTCCCCCTCCTCCGCCTCCCGCAGATGGGGAACCTCCACCATCAGTAGCAGATGACCAGCTTCCTCCGCATTCGGCTCTAGACTCCAAAAAGCGCAAAGCAGGATGGGCAGTCGCCAAAGAGAAAGCCCGTGAGCCCCTCAGTATCGAGGAAATACTGAAGAAGAAGAAAGAGGCAGATGCCGCGGCGGCAAAGGTAAGACATAGCAGCCCTTTCATATCAGTTCCATCTAGCTAACTCTCTTGGTTTGTCTGCAGCCTAAATTCCTCTCGAAAGCGGAAAGGGAGAAACTAGCGCTAGAGAAGAGAGCCAAGGAAGTCGAGGAGCAGCGACGGAGGGCTGCAGAGAGCAGGGCGGTCTCCAATCAGAGTCCTGGTGGTCAATCTATCCCAAATGGCGTGAACGGCTCAAACGGCGTCAATGGTGCAAGCCGTGACATGTCAAGACCTCTGAGTCGGACAATACCAACGGGGCCGAGAGCGCTGCGACAACCTGGTGAAGTGCCTACAGGGCCAGCGTCCATGCGAAGGGGCCCAGCTGGCAAGGATGTAGGCTCGAAGCCTACAGCTGACGGGGGTGCTGTCTCCAAAGGAGAGAAGAAATTGTCTCCTGAAGAAGCAGAGGCTGCTTTAATTCGCCAGCGCTACATGGGATCAGAGAACAACACGTCAAATTTCTCGGCGAAGAAGAAGAGGCGGCGGACTACGGAGCGGAAGTTCAACTTTGAATGGAATGCGGAAGAGGACACAAGTATCGATTACAACCCATTATACCAGGAACGGGCTGAAGTAAATTTCTTTGGGCGGGGTCGCCTGGGCGGCTTCAGCGACGATGTTGTGGACGGCGGAGCGCAGAAGTATGCCCAAGCGCTGGATCGGATGGACAGAGAGACAGGCAGCACTCGCGCGAGACAGATTCTGGAAATGGAGCGCCGGCGCCGAGAAGAAGGCGGGCGAAGCCAACTGGATAAGCATTGGAGTGAGAAGAAGCTCGAGCATATGAGGGAAAGGGATTGGCGCATATTCAAGGAAGATTTCAACATCAGCACCAAAGGTGGATCAATACCGAATCCTATGCGTTCGTGGAAAGAGTCTGGTCTGCCAAAGCGACTGTTGGACATCGTGGCACAAGTTGGCTATACGGACCCGTCGCCGATTCAACGGGCCGCTATCCCGATTGCTTTGCAGTCTAGGGATCTCATCGGTGTTGCTGTGACCGGTTCCGGTAAGACAGCAGCTTTCATCCTCCCGTTACTCGTCTACATATCCGAGCTTCCTCCACTCAATGAAGCCACAAAGAACGATGGTCCGTATGCGATTATCCTAGCCCCTACTCGTGAACTGGCCCAGCAGATAGAAGTTGAAGCCAAAAAGTTCGCAACACCTCTTGGTTTCACTTGCGTTAGTATTGTTGGTGGTCACTCATTGGAAGAGCAAGCTTATGCTCTACGTGATGGAGCCGAAATAATTATTGCTACCCCTGGGCGTCTGGTTGACTGCATTGAGCGTCGCGTCTTGGTGCTGAGCCAGTGTTGCTACATTATCATGGACGAAGCAGATCGAATGATTGACCTGGGATTCGAGGAACCGGTTAATAAAATTCTCGATGCTCTTCCGGTTGGGAACGAAAAACCGGACACGGACGATGCAGAGGACGCAGTTGCCATGAGTCAACATCTTGGTGGAAAGGATCGATACAGGCAAACAATGATGTACACGGCAACTATGCCTCCAGCATTAGAAAGAATAGCCCGCAAATACCTTCGCAGACCGGCCATCGTTACGATTGGTAATGTTGGTGAAGCGGTCGAAACGGTCGAGCAACGCGTTGAGTTTGTGGCCGGAGAAGATAAGAGGAAGAAGCGCCTGCAAGAAATCCTGAGTTCAGGGGAGTTTCGGCCGCCCATTATTGTCTTTGTCAACATCAAGCGAAATTGCGATGCTGTGGCAAGGGATGTCAAGCATATGGGCTTCTCTGCGGTCACATTGCATGGTTCTAAAACACAAGAGCAAAGAGAAGCCGCGCTGGCCTCTGTTCGCTCCGGTACAACGGATGTTCTAGTTGCGACTGATCTCGCTGGTAGAGGTATTGATGTGCCAGATGTTAGTTTGGTTGTCAACTTCAACATGGCAACAAATATCGAGAGTTATACGCATCGCATCGGTCGAACTGGGCGTGCAGGGAAGAGTGGTGTTGCTATCACCTTCCTCGGCAACGAAGATGCTGATGTTATGTAAGTGGAACCTTGACTGCTTGGAATTTTAAGACCTGAACTAACGTCTGCAAACAGGTATGATCTCAAGCAAATGTTGATGAAATCGTCCATATCACGGGTACCAGAGGAGTTACGCAAGCATGAAGCAGCGCAGCAGAAACCGCAGAAGGGTGGTGGGCAGAAAAAGATTGAGGAAGCTTCGGGTTTTGCTGGAAAAGGCGGCTGGTAAGATGTCATATAACGTACCTGCATGTCGAGCAGGCTCTGGTACTATGAAATACTGGATATGATAGACCAATCACTGCTAGACCCGAGCAGATAACAACCACATAGCCAGTTCCTCGTAGTTTGCAGACTCTGACAATGCGCCCCACCCGGCATCTTGGGTTAGGACATGATATTCAGGTTGAACGCCATTTTTGCCAGGACGATGCTTCCCATATCCACGCCGAATGCATGCGATTAGCCCCAAACATATCTGTCCATGAAACGCTGAGCAACTTCTAAGCTGTCGGTACTTATTTGGGCCACTTCTTCCAGCCACGGCCGTGGCCCCGCTATAACACAAATCATCAGTCATCTGTGTACTGTTATAGGGGTACGATCAAACTCACCTCTTTCCACTCTCTGATCATCAAGGGCATGTGTTCCATGGCTTTGCGTCTTTGGTCCAGCCTTGTCTTCAACGTTCTTTCCCAGTGATGCCCCTTGACCTTCTGACCAACGCCTGTGCCCCTCACCCGCAAACCATTCTCCTCCCGGCGCCTGAGGCGCTCCTCGGCGCCTTTGACCGTGAAGGGAAGCAGTTCCTCGACTCCATGCTGCCGGGCTAGCTTCACCAACTCTGCCTGTCGCCGCAAGGAAAACTTAGGGTTGTGCCAATTCTCAGTGACTGGATGCTTTTGGGATTGAAATGGATTCGAATAGGACGACTCTGGTAGCGAGGCAGCCGCCTCTGTCGAGGATTCATTCGGATCGGATGGGGAGGTATTAGACGTCGTTGTGATTGTGGGAGCGGAGGAGGAGGGTTCGGGGTTTCCGGGATGGGCTCTTTGGAGCAGAGCCGGCGGAGGATATCGAGCGAAGAATTTGAGCAGCCGAGGGGGTAAAGTCTTTGCTAATTGTATATGCTCTTGAACTGTGGCTGCAGCCATCTTTGCCAGGAGAAAATCGGACAGACAGCCTCAACCTATATGCAGGGAGTTTCTGTATCGGAGATCTTCATATGCGGAAATGGCTTCTAGCGAATCACGTGGTTCCGGAGGATACTCTCTCCCCATCATAGGTAGCTATGGATTCCTATGGAGATCCTGAACAAATACCGTGCACAACCAATGCGACGGTTCTTCTACGAGCGTGGATTTCTGGATCAGCGGAGGGTGGTACCCTCGAGTCGCATTTACATCTGTGCATAACATGAAGCTCTTTTACTGAACTCAAGTATCGCGCTGGCAATTCATGCCAATCAATTATTGTCCCAGGGCAAGTAATATGCCTGCTAATAACGAGGGAGTCAAATACTTAATTTTACCCATGTCCTTGAAAATCTGGATAATGCAGCTCTTGGACATGCCATAGATGACCGGTCTGTATCCGTTAACCTAATGGCGCACACCCACATATTCATGAGGAAGAAGAATGTGCGCCTCAAACACGCGGATGTCCTTCCATTTGGCAAGCAATGACGATTGTCAAGGGACAGCCAACGTCTCTACCGAGGAGGACAAGAAGACGTTGGGAGGACGGCTTGCTTGAAGAAGAAAGGAAAAAGAAACAGAAGAAGTGAGATAGAAAAGCGGGAGAAGAACCAAGTCCTCGGACCACGGATCGCACGCCAAGCCTCGCTGGTGCATGGTAATCCCTACCTTAATTCTTTGGCTCAGGGAACACACAGCGAGGCCAAGTGCAAAACAGTCAAACGTGGTACCTGAATCTTGTAACCGGAAGTCGCATGCTCTGCTGCCTGCAATTCTTCCGCCGTTGCTCCTGCCAGACGTCTTCATCCGCAGCTGATGCGTTGGCTCCAAAAGTCCTTGCTTGACGCTGCCGTCAACAGAGGAACATTCCCCCTTGCAGGACAAGCAACTTCTCGGGCAGTCGCATATAGCTTGGCCAGGAGGTCGGCGTTAGAGCTCCGAATTCTACCTGCCGTATCCGTCGGCAGCAGATCTCACAGTTCCAGCATTGGAGCTTCAACATCACTCAACAGCTACAACTTGACCCACTCATTTAATTCGGGGTTCAGAAGCAAGCAACGAAACTCGTTAACATTTCGCCAAATCAGGTATTGCTCGCATCAGAGACAAATGTGTCGACTACAGTCCTCCAGGGACGCCGCCTCAGGTGGCATGGATATCACCAACGGCCGCGAAGTGTTGCCAACAAATGTGAAGCCATTGCACTATGATCTGACGCTGGAGCCGAACTTTGAGAAGTTCACCTATGAGGGAACTGTTAAGATCGAGTAAGTCTTAAACAAGGGAGGCCTATCGACTATGTCAGTCGGAGTTTGTACTCACATCCTGGAACAATAGTCTCGACGTCATAGAGGACACCACATCCATTGCTCTTAACACTCTCGAACTAGAAATCCATAGTACCAAGATCGTTTCCGGCTCAGAAATCATTTCCTCGTCGCCAAGGCTTAGCTACAATGAAGACCAGCAGACGACGACTGTGTCTTTCGACAAAACAATCCCTGCCGGAGGGAAGGCTCAATTGATCCACACCTTCACAGGTCAACTGAACGACAAAATGGCTGGTTTTTATAGGTCGTCGTACAAGACTGATAAGGGAGAGACGAAGTACCTGGCAACTACGCAGATGGAACCCACGGACGCCAGAAGAGCATTCCCTGCTTTCGATGAACCTGCTTTGAAGGCGACTTTCACCATCACGCTGATTGCCGACAAGCATTTGACCTGCTTGAGCAATATGGATGTTGCATCAGAAAAGGAGGTTGATTCTGCAGTGAGTGGTGGTAAGAAGAAGGCCGTAACCTTCAACAAGACGCCATTGATGTCGACCTACCTTCTGGCCTTCATTGTCGGGGAACTGAACTATGTGGAAACTAAAAACTTCCGCGTACCTGTTCGCGTATATGCTCCGCTTAACCAGGATATCGAACATGGCCGTTTCTCGCTCGAGCTAGCCGCAAGAACTCTCGAATTCTATGAAAAGACCTTCGATAGCAAGTTCCCTCTGCCGAAAATGGATATGGTTGCCATTCCAGATTTCAGTGCTGGAGCTATGGAGAATTGGGGTCTTATCACCTACCGTGTCGTGGATCTAATGTTTGATGAAAAAACAAGCGGTGCATCCACGAAGGAGAGGGTTGCGGAAGTTGTACAACACGAACTGGCTCATCAATGGTTTGGTAATCTCGTTACCATGGACTTCTGGGAAGGCTTATGGCTCAATGAGGGATTTGCTACTTGGATGTCATGGTACTCCTGCAACATTTTCTACCCGGAATGGAAAGTTTGGCAGAATTATGTGACCGGAGATCTCCAAAGCGCATTATCGCTGGATACATTGCGTAGCAGCCACCCTATCGAGGTTCCAGTGAAGCGAGCGGACGAGATCAATCAGATCTTCGACGCCATCTCTTACTCCAAAGGTTCTTGTGTACTACGCATGATATCAAAATACCTAGGAGAGGAAACTTTCATGGAAGGTATCCGACGATACCTCAAGAAGCATGCATATGGTAACACGCAAACAAACGACCTATGGGCATCGCTCAGCGATGCAAGTGGGAAAGATGTGGAGAAAGTCATGAACATATGGACCAAGAACGTCGGCTACCCCGTGGTATCCGTTACCGAAGACGAGAAGTCCAGTACCATCCACGTCAAGCAGAACCGCTTCCTGCGAACGTCAGACGTCAAGCCTGAGGAAGACAAGACGCTCTACCCAGTCTTCCTTGGTCTGCGTACCAAGGATGGTGTCAACGAAGCTCTAACACTGTCTGATCGGGAGATGGACTTCAAAGTCCCAAACCTTGATTTCTTTAAGTTGAATGCCGATCACTCGGGCATATACCGCACATCCTACACGTCGGAACGCTTGGAGAAACTCGGCAACGCAGCCAAAGATGGCCTGCTTACTGTTGAAGATCGTGCAGGAATGATCGCTGATGCAGGAGCGTTGGCAGCCTCTGGCTACCAAAAGACTTCTGGCGTGCTGTCTCTCCTCAAAGGCTTCGACACAGAATCTGAGTTTGTCGTTTGGGATGAGATCATCACCCGAATCTCTGCTGTGAGGAACGCTTGGATTTTTGAAGATCAGAAGGTTAAGGACGGCTTGAAAGCTTTCCAGCGTGATCTTGTAAGCCCGAGAGCACACAAGAAGGGATGGGACTTCAAAGATAGCGACGAACATGTGGAGCAGCAGTTTAAGGCTCTTCTTTTTGGAAGTGCTGGTCTGTCCGGTGACAAGAAGGTCATCGATGCAGCCATGGACATGTTCAACAAGCTCGCCAGCGGTGACCGTAAGGCTATCCATCCCAATATTCGCGGTAGCGTCTACAACATCGTTCTACAGAATGGTGGCGAGAGGGAAGTAAGTATTTAATCCTCCTTGCGTCTTTTGGTATCCCTGGCTCATAGGCTCCAGTACGACATCATTCTCAACGAGTACCGCACTGCCAAGAATAGCGATGAGCGCAATACCGCTCTCCGGTCTCTCGGTCGCGCATCTGATCCTGCTTTGATCAAAAGAACACTAGCGCTTCCCTTATCCGACGAAGTGAAGGAACAGGACATCTATCTGCCGCTAGGAGGTCTGCGGACACACAAGGCAGGTATCGAGGCGCTCTGGACCTGGGCAAAGGAAAACTGGGCTACTTTGGAAAAGAGGCTGCCGCCTGGCCTGAGTATGTTAAGCAGCGTGGTACAGATCTGTACTGGCAGTTTCACACGCGAGGATCAATTGCAGGATGTGAAGAAGTTCTTCTCCGAAAGAAGCACGAAGGGCTTTGACCAAGGTCTGGCCCAGAGCCTGGATGCTGTCAAGGCCAAGGTCCAGTGGCTCCAGAGAGACAGTGGAGATGTCGAGCAATGGCTCAAGGCCAACGGATACTTGGGCTAGAGTGAGTCCTGTAGCAATAATCCATGAGCGATCACAACATCCCTGGCTGTCTCACTATTGCCCGTGTAAATATCAAGGAAGAATGTCGCAGATACTGAGCTGGAAATAAAAGCATGAGCTGAAGAAGAGCCCATCCTAGAATTGACCGAGCTGGGGTTGGGTAGACAGATACAGGGACTGACGTTGACTCCCTCCTACCGCGGGATTATCCCGAGGTTGTTGCGAGCGCCCGGAGAAATTAACGATATCCCGCGGAATAAGTCAGTGCTGGCGTACCCAGTGCCTTGGGAATGGCAGCTCAACTTCAACTCAACCAACTTTCCTACCTTACTTAAGACGGGACCAACATGGGATGTTCAATATCCTATATGCAACCTAGAGCAGTTGGTGCACATGATGGTCATGGAGATAGGGATTGATCAAGGGGCCAAGCTCGGCCAGATTCAATGATGAAACAAGATGCAGGCACTGGTTGGCGCATGCACAAGAGGTCCACCATATCTGCCAAAACTAAGAGTAAACGCGGATCACCGGAGCTTTTGTCATGGGGAAAATAGATCCTCGGACATACGAAGTAGAGTATTATTATACTCAGACATACTACGGCGGTACAAATGAGCAAAAGTGTCTTTATTTTCCCCAAAACCCAAAACCCAAAACCCAAAACCCAAAACCGAAAAAGCCAACACCCAAGACCTACCACCTAGCTGTATAACTGGTTTAAAAGAAGTTGCAAACCAAGGAACATTCAGAGTATATCTAAATAATCATAATTTCATTACCTAACTGGTTCCAAACGTGTTATGCTTGGAAGATGTAAATGTGTTTCCTAGCAAAGGTGAATGTTATAGCTTGCTAGCTAAGCAATCGCAATATAACTGCTATCTTCTACCTTCTAACCTTTTAAACTTTTCAACTACTGTATTTTTATATATATGCTACTGTTTTTTCTTCTTTCTCATAACAAGTTATAGATATGTTATTAGCATAATACAATGTGTTATCTATCTACCCCTGAGGGTTTCTATTTTTTGTTGCTAGGATGATACCAGTTAGTAAAGATAAGCCAAGATATATTGAAGTTAAGGTCTGGCATGGTAAAAGGTTTTACAGGGTTAGTTACTGATCTTAACGTGTTTTTAACCTGTTTCTAACAAACTTAGTTTAATATAAATGCATTTTTGTTAAAAAACACTAATTCTAAAGTCAAAAAGATGATATATTCATATAAGGTCAGTTTTACTTCATTTTTCCTTTATTTTATTATTAATTATACTTGTTAACTGGTTTATAACTTATTAGAAATCGTTTAGCTTGATTAGGAACCTTTGATATCATATTCAGCAACAACACCTTATATTGTATAATAAAGAATAAAAAATCAAATAGAAGATATCTAAAGGCTATTAAGATCATATTCTAGATAAGGTAAAGAACAGTTTAAATAGTATATATCTCTTTCTAACTTGTTTCTAACTTATTACTAATATCAATATCAGGGTTGATTAAAGATCTTATACATACAGCATAGCAGTAGATTAAGGTAAAAGCTTTTCTTAACTATTCTATAACAAGTTACTAATTGGTTTAAAGGTTAATTCTATAATGATAAGGATACTTAGTTATCTTAAGTCATCAGCTTTAAAGGATAATTTTACAATGACAAGGATGTTTAATCATCTTGGATTATTGGCTTTAAGCATTCTTTTATCTGTTTTTATATCTAGCCAAACAAGCTCTATCTATGATGATAAGGAAAAAGAAAAAGATCAGGAAGAATCTGTACTAAAGATCAGTTCTAATCAAGAAGAAAGCTCTTTACAAGGAGTAAAGAGTATAAATAAGACCTTGTACCCTGATCACTAGTTAAAGTTCAGCCTGATTAATAAACAACCTGTTCTTTATACAAAATATGCTTTATATGCTATAAGGAACAAAAGGTTAATAACTTGTTTTTAACTTGTTAAAAAGTTTATTAATGATATTTTAAAGAGCTTATGCTAAAGCTATTGATGTTATTAACCAAAAACAATCAAGTAAATATATATCTACCTGTTTTTAACTTGTTGTTAACATGTTTAATTTAATAATATTAAGATATATAATAAATAGAATTAAGGTTTTAATTATATCCTTTGCAATAAGGCAGATATACTTTATAATACTAAACAAGCAGCAAGGACAGGAATATATCAACTATTACAATATTATAAGCTTTCTTACCCTTTGTACATATAGATTACTGTATTACCTAAGCTTTAGTTCTATTCTGTAGATTGTTTTCTTTACTGGAAATACCTAATAACAATGTTTATAGCTATAGAATAAGTTTGCATTAGTTAGCTGGTTAAGAATTAAAAAACAATCATTCTAAATTTCTGTTCTTTTTATTCGAAAATAGTTAAAAAGTAGTTGATAACAGGTTAGATAATGAAAAATGTTTGATTTGAATTCTAGATAAATATTTATCCTTAGGCCAACAAAGGAACAAGTTAGAAATACATTAAAAACAGCTTTATAACATGTTAAACAAAAAGAAACATGGAATTTCTATCAGTATACTTGGTTTATCCCATAGCCAATTAGTTTTTAATAACTATAAGATTAGTTATTTATTATATCTATATATTCTCCTTTTTGTTCCTGATCTTTATGTTCTTTCTAATTAAGGTTAAACATTAACTTGATTAAAGGTAGAAACTCCTTTTAATTAGGTAAATCAACATTATTCTTTATCTTTTTTAAGTAAATCTGTAACCATATATTAAATGCTAGGTTATCTAACTCCTGATCAACTATATTCTATTATCATTATAGCTGTAAGGTAATAGAATTCTCCTTAGCTGTTAAAAGCATTCTTTTTTAAACCTGTAACTGTTGTTTAAATAGTTAAAAACAGGTTAGAAACTCTTTATATTAAAGATATAAATATACCTTTTTTCCTGATTTTTTAATCTTTACTAAAGCTTGTTTCTTCTCCTTTTTTGTTATAATTGATAACCTAGATGTATTATCTATTAACTCAAAAGTAACAAGAATATATCTTTATTATAGTTTCCTTAGAAAGTTGTTTAAAAGCTGTTTCCAATTGATTAACTTCTTATAGCCTATTCAATTATAAACATCTTGTTAAAAAGTAGCTCAGTTGTAAAACATGGTTTATAGATATTTAGTTATCCATTTTGTATAATAAAGTCAAACTATTCTTTATACTCCGGTAGAAAGACTTTGGTTATCTTAATATCCTAGTTTAGAATAAGCTTTTTAATATCAAAGATATAATAGGAAATTTAAACTGGAAAACAGTTAAAAACATGTTAGCAACATATTGAAAACAGGTTACAGATATTGTTGATAGTTTTTATCTAATGGTTTGTTAATATAAAAGAAAACCCTTATAAGTTCAGATACTAGAACCTTCTTTAGAACCTGTTAACTATGTATACATTGGCCAACATAGATAACATCAAGGTTTAAAGCTTTATAAGCTTGGTTAATTAAGCTTTATCAATGGCTTTTTACAGTTACAGCATTAAAACAATATATATAAAATGATTATGATAAAGAAACAACCATATTATCTAGAAACATATCAAGAAAATGTTATTAACTGTTGTATAATGGCTTACCATTGTCTGATACAGTTATATCAATAATGGATACATTTTAAAAACTGTCTTTAAACATACCTAGTTCTGGTTTGACTTTTTTATCTATATTCTAAAGGGTATATTGATAAAAATAACAATAAGTAATTCCTAAATCATACTAATCTTGATATAATTTCCTATCCTTGCTATAAAATGCTGATATTACAGATAGAACCATTATTAACTTGTTACAAAGGTATTTAGAACTAGAAAACCCTTTTAAAGTAGAAAATTTATTCATCTTATAGTATACTATCCTATTAGTTTAATCAGAACACAGCATATAGATATTTAAAATATAATGTATAAAACTAAAATATCAATAAAGTATATTCTTAATTATAACCATTAACAACATGTTCTAAACAAATTAAACATACAAATATCATTAACCAGTAATCAGGATTAGAATTTATTAAACTACAATCTATCAATCATATAAATCAACCTTTTAGAGTATATTATACACTGATGGTTACCAAGAATAAGTACCAATTGATATAGTAACTAACTTGATAAGTAGTTATTAATTAGTTTTAATATATATTTCCAACTTCTATCTTAGGTAAAAATATGCTATTTAATACTATTAAGTTCTGTTAAGGGTAATAAAGCCTGAAGGAATGAATAGTTTATAACCCTTTGCTTATAAAAGAGTTATATATAGGTTTATAACTGATTATAAAAGATATTCTATGAAATCTATACTAAAACGTTAAAAACACATTATAAACATGTTAAAAACAGGGTAAAAATCTTAAATACATATAACTAAAAGGAAAAAAATAAATAATAAAAAAACTTACTATATAAAACAACATCAGCCTGTAACATATCCAATATTACTGAATTTAATATAATAAAAAAATCAAGGGTATCTGTTTATAATAAATAATATAATTTCCATGGTTTACCAATTGGTAAATATTTTCTTTTCTTTTACAAACGAATTTCATGTTGATTCCAATTCTTAATAAACTCTTTAACAATACTTTGAATAATCAGTATATAAATAAAGAAAAACGCTGTTTAATCTGCAAGCTTATTATTATTGAATAGATTTTGTTTTCTAAGTTTATCAAAATAAGCCTATAAGATAATCAAATATAAATACATTTAAAACAGGTTAATAACAGGTTATAAATACTTTATACACACCTTTTAGAAATTTAATTATACTCTTGTTAATTACATTTATTATGATTTAATCTAAATATTAATAGTTGATATACTATATATATAATAGTTATTAAACAAGATTCTAAGGAATCAAGCTTGTATTAATTGCTAATAAACATTAACAAACATCATAATCTTATTTCCTTAGTTAGATCATATATATTATAGTTGTCTTTATCCTTTATCAAGTATAGAGAAGAATTGTAAAAGGATAAAAACATTGATAATTACAGAAATATTAAAATATATTAACAATACATTAGATACCTGTTTATAACTGGTTAAACCTACTTAATAAAGATCTATAGAATATATTAAGAATAAACATCAATAACAATATAGATTTTAATTTTAAAAGATGTTAATTTTATATACCTATTTACAAACTAAACAAAGTTAGGTTTAAAAGATATAAAACTACCTTTATACTGATTTAAATCAGCCTAACATTATATAATACCATTTAAATCAATTTTTTTTAATAATATTAAATAAACAATGTTTGTAACAGGTTAAAAACAGGTTGTAAACAGGTTAAAGACTTATTATATTATAATTAAATATCCTTTTCTTTAAAAATAGATATAAAGAAGCCTATAACCATAATGAACAATTGTTCTTTTATCCAATTCCTTTCTAACCAGTTCTTTAATAATATTCTCTTCTTCTTGTCATTAAAAGGTTAAAACTTTCCTAGTTATACCTAGTTCTAATTATAATTGTTAAAGATAACAAAGAGTTAAATTATAACCAGAAAGCTAAAAAACTTCAAGGATATCTAGATCTGAAAGGCCTATATCAAAGAACAATTTAATAACTTGAAGTTTAAGCTTAAGGGTTATCATTATCTGTTGATTTTTCTTAAATCCTTATTGTTGGAAGTATCAAAGTAGACTTTTTTTTGAATTATCACCTCCTGATAACATAGATACAATAATATCATCGTTAAAGATTGGTCTTCTTCTATGTAGAACTGCTTAAAAAGCTGTTTAAAACGAGTTACATCTGACGGTTTACGACCTATTGTTGCTGATGACTTAGGAAAGGGAGTGATTGATTCTGGGGATAAAGACTTTTAAGTATGGGTTGGAGATAGGGGACAAGTAGGGGTAATCTACATATTTTCGGTTTTGGGTTTTGGGTTTTACGAAAAATAAAGACACTTTGGCTCATTTGTACCGCCGTAACATACACTCCACAGATCTGCACTGACGAAGTATAAAGCGGGAGAAAAGCATTGATAACGTAGGTAACCACTACGTAGTATCATTATTATTACCATTACCATTCTTATTAGTGAACATCGCATCGTCAGTGCAGTCTCCACCCTTATCAATTTTGTCTTCTATGAGTCTCGTATCTCTGTCCAGTCGCTGAGCCCGTTCTGCTCGTCCCCTCTAACCCCGAGTTGAGTAAAGCGCCTGCCCCTCCAGCCAGCAGCCCTTCTGCCCTGAGCAATAGCGTCATAGCGCAACTGAAAGAAAGAAAGCTCACCCTGCCCCAAAAACAACCACTTCCTCAACCTGCGCTCTAGCCAGCGTGACTCACCTTCCATCTTGACCTTTTGATCCGGTGTTGCCAAAAACAAGCTCTTTCCTTCCCAGGCGCAATTGCTGTTGGTAAGTACAAATTGCTCCGGGGATGTACGGGACTCTTTTAACGGCACCTCCCACAGCTGTTCCGCAAGCCCGGTGACGCAGCCATGGCGAGTCACCAACGTGGCACCGAGCATGAAGTTCCTGACGAGGAATTGGATGATGGCTCGCCCGTGAGCGCCGTCCATCGGATCCGTGCTCAATCGTCCATCATGCAATTGAAGAAGCTTCTGGGTATGTTTGTACCTTTGCGTATTCCCGCGTTCTTCCGACGTATGGAAGGAATCAACTGACCGAGACCTTTGCGAAATGTAACAGTGGCCAATCGTGGTGAAATTCGTAAGTTGTTGATCTGATTCCTTGAACATCTTTGCGCCATTAGCTAACAGGTCTTAGCCATTCGTGTATGTGAACCGCGAGGAGACACATAGAGTACTTGTGAATCTAACTCTGCTGTTCTTGATACAGATCTTTCGAACAGTGAGTCCCCTGGCCCGGGCCCCGAATTACAGTTTCCCGAACTCTAGTACTTGGCGAGGAAGGGGGTAATGACCTGCCTGGCGATTCAATTGCTGACTGACGGGACACAATAGGCACATGAGCTTTCTTTGAACACAGTCGCAGTATTCAGGTCATTATCTCTCCCTATTCTCTACCCACTACACGATGTTGACTATCAAATAGTTATGAGGATCGCCTCGGCATGCATAGGCAAAGTACGTTCGTCTGGTCCTGCAGAGGATAGCCGACCGTAAGACGCACACATGCTGACCCGCTGATGCAACAGAGGCCGACGAAGCCTACGTTATCGGAAAACGCGGTCAATATACACCTGTGGGGGCTTACTTGGCCGGAGATGAGATCATCAAAATTGCCCTGCAGCATGATGTGAACATGATCCATCCAGGTACGCTACAGAGACGGGAATGACTACAAAGGACCCCGCTGAGCATTGAACAGGTTATGGTTTCCTATCGGAGAATGCTGAGTTCGCAAGGAAAGTGGAGGAAGCTGGAATCATCGTAAGCACTGATGTAGAGGGCGACGATAATGCGGTCTCTTACTTCTTGTAGTGGATCGGACCCACACCTGAAACCATTGCATCCATGGGAGATAAAGTATCCGCGAGGAAGCTGGCGATCAAATGCGGCGTCCCGGTTGTACCCGGTACAGAAGGCCCAGTGGAGAAGTTTGAAGACGTGAAAGCCTTTACCGACGAGTATGGTTTCCCGATCATCATCAAGGCTGCTTTCGGCGGTGGTGGCCGTGGTATGAGAGTGGTGCGCGACCAAGCAAGCTTGAAGGATTCCTTTGAGAGGGCTACATCCGAGGCCAAATCTGCGTTTGGGAATGGTACAGTATTCGTCGAACGCTTTTTGGATAAACCAAAACACATTGAGGTGCAGCTTCTTGGTGACAATCATGGTAACGTCGTACACCTGTACGAGCGCGACTGCAGCGTTCAGAGAAGACACCAGAAGGTGGTTGAATTGGCTCCAGCAAAGGACCTGCCTCAGCAAACAAGAGACGCCATTCTGAATGATGCCGTTAAGCTTGCAAAGTCCGTCAACTACCGCAATGCTGGTACAGCGGAGTTTCTGGTCGACCAACAAAATTGCTACTACTTTATAGAAATCAACCCTAGAATGCAAGCCAACCCAAACAGATTTTGTGGAGTATTTGCTGACCTGCCTTAGCCAAGTCGAGCACACCATTACCGAAGAGATCACTGGGATCGATATAGTTGCCGCTCAGATTCAGATCGCCGCTGGGGCATCTTTAGCTCAACTTGGCCTGACACAAGATCGTATTTCCGTGAGGGGCTTTGCTATCCAATGCAGAATCACTACAGAAGACCCGACCAACAATTTCACGCCTGACACGGGTAAGATCGAAGTGTACCGCTCAGCTGGTGGCAACGGTGTACGCCTGGACGGTGGCAATGGATTCGCTGGTGCGATCATCACCCCACACTACGACTCCATGTTGGTCAAATGCACCTGCCATGGTTCCACATACGAGATCTCCCGGAGGAAAATGCTCCGTGCGTTGGTGGAATTCCGCATTCGCGGTGTTAAGACCAATATTCCTTTCCTGGCATCTCTGCTCACTCACCCAACGTTCATTGAGGGCACATGCTGGACGACTTTCATTGATGACACGTTAGTCGCTTCCTTATCTACGCAAATATTATCAAAAGACTGACATCTATAGGCCCGAGCTGTTCACTTTGGTCGGTGGTCAAAACCGTGCGCAAAAATTGTTGACCTACCTGGGTGATATGGCTGTCAATGGCAGTCAGATCAAGGGACAGATTGGCGAGCCCAAATTGAAGACTGATATTATCATGCCCGAGCTCTTCGACTCCGAAGGTAAAAAGATCGATACCGCTCTGCCCTGTCAGAAAGGATGGAGAAACATTCTGCTAGAAAAGGGACCAGAGGCATTCGCAAAGGCTGTGCGGGATTACAAGGGTTGTCTCCTTATGGACACGACATGGCGTGATGCACACCAGTCGCTCCTGGCCACTAGAGTCCGCACCGTGGATTTATGCAATATTGCCAAGGAGACCAGTTTTGCATATAGCAACGCCTTTAGCTTGGAGTGCTGGGGTGGTGCCACTTTCGACGTGGCTATGCGTTTCCTGTACGAGGATCCTTGGGACAGGTTGAGGAAACTGCGAAAACTTGTCCCTAATATTCCCTTTCAGATGCTGCTGCGTGGTGCCAATGGAGTGGCATATAAGTCGTAAGTCAACCAATTCACATGCGCGCCATCCTGAAAGCTGATCGGATCAAAGTCTCCCGGATAACGCCATCTATCATTTCTGTGAGCAAGCCAAGAAGAATGGTGTTGATATCTTCCGGGTTTTCGACGCTTTGAACGATATTGACCAGCTCGAGGTCGGCATGAGAGCTGTACAGAAGGCCGGTGGTGTTGTTGAGGGTACTGTGTGCATTTCTGGAGATTTACTGGTGAGAGCTTCCCAGTTTCTACTGTTTTACACGGTTTCTACCCTTCTGTACTTGCTCATAAGCTGGGCTTGCGTCAATACCATCCTCGATCCCATAAATATCCCTGTTCCTTGATGTTGGCAATATTGGATCGCTTACTAACAATCTTTGATAAGAACCCCCACAAGAAGTATAACCTCGAATACTATCTGGATCTGGTTGACAAGATTGTCAAAATCGGTACTCACACGCTTGGTATCAAGGATATGGCCGGAGTCCTCAAGCCAAAGGCTGCACGGCTGTTGGTTGGCTCCATACGGAAGAAGTATCCGGAACTGCCGATTCATGTTCACACCCATGATTCAGCTGGCACTGGTGTCGCGACATTGGTTGCTTGTGCGGAATCTGGTGCTGATGTAGTCGATACAGCTACCGATAGCATGTCTGGCATGACGTCTCAGCCCAGCGTTGGCGCTGTCCTTGCGTCACTTGAGGGTGGCCCATATGAACCTGGCCTTGATCGAGCTAAAATTAGAGCGATTGACTCCTACTGGGCCCAGCTCCGCTTGCTGTATTCGCCTTTTGAGGCAGGCCTCACCGGCCCCGACCCAGAGGTCTACGAGCACGAAATACCCGGTGGCCAGTTGACGAACCTCATCTTCCAAGCGTCCCAGCTTGGCCTTGGCCAACAGTGGGCTGAGACCAAAAAAGCTTACGAGCAAGCCAACGACCTTCTTGGCGACATTGTCAAGGTGACGCCTACGTCGAAGGTGGTCGGAGACCTGGCGCAGTTTATGGTATCTAACAAGCTGAGTTATGATGATGTCATGAACAGAGCTGATCAACTTGACTTCCCGGAATCCGTGCTGGAATTCTTCGAGGGACTGATGGGTCAACCCTACGGAGGATTCCCTGAGCCGTTGCGCACGAAGGCATTGCGCGGTCGTCGCAAGCTCGACAAGCGACCGGGCTTATTCTTGGAGCCAATGGACCTTGTCAAAACGAAGAAAGATCTGCAGAAGAAGTATGGAAGCGCTACAGAGTGCGATGTCGCCAGCTACGCCATGTACCCCAAGGTGTACGATGATTATCGCGAGTTCATCGCGAAATACGGAGACCTGTCCGTCCTACCCACAAGGTTCTTCCTTTCGCGGCCGGAGATTGGCGAGGAGTTCCATGTGGAGTTGGAGAAGGGTAAGGTGCTGATCCTGAAGCTCTTGGCTGTGGGTCCTCTGTCAGAGCAGACCGGACAACGTGAGGTCTTTTACGAGATGAATGGGGAAGTTCGTGTGATCCAAGTGGAAGACAGGAAGGCTGGCATTGAAAACTTGAGCCGACCCAAGGCCAACACGGGCGATTCAAGCCAAGTTGGAGCGCCGATGAGCGGTGTCGTCGTGGAGGTGCGAGTCAAGGATGGCCATGAGATAAAGAAGGGTGATCCTATTGCCATTTTGAGCGCGATGAAGATGGTAAGATAGTCTCGTTTGCCACAAATTTGGAAGCAGATTCACTGACTCCTTTGCTAGGAAATGGTCATCAGCTCGCCCCATTCGGGCCAAGTTGCTGATCTGCAAGTCAAAGAGGGAGACTCTGTTGATTCACAGGATCTGGTCTGCAGAATTGTCAGACCAGAGCAAAAGTGAGAGGATGGTACGGCGACGGCGATAGCACATGCCGTGTCTTGGAAGTCTGTCCCTGCAGCCTTAGAGCGGGTATGTGTAGGTCTATAGGTAGTCAATTCTTTCCAATAGGAGCAAAGGGCCGTTGCCTCATAATTAAGTCTTGGCCCCCTTAATTAGGATCAATCAATTCAAGCAAGAAATTCACTCCACTCGATCCAGGACGATCTACGATCTCAATCTTCTTCAGCTTTCGCTTCTGCTCCGCAAACATGCATGGATTCCATCAGTTACTTTTTGAACTGATAGCTCTGTACTGGCTAGTCTAACAGCAACGCATATCTTGCCTGTCCGCTACCCCGCGCATTCCTGGTATGACAGGCCCATCTTCCGCGAATATACGGTTAGTGCCGGTTCTTATCGATAAGCAGGCCCAGACCATCTCTCGTCTTGTACGTCATCACCGTGGATTGTGCATCATCTCCTATAAGACTTCACATCCACGTAGGCCAATGCAAAGGCGACCTATGGAATAAAATGTTGTATGGTATGCCTGGTATGCATAATGCGTGCGACTCTCGGTCATGGAGCCACCCGGAACCTCGAAGTGTTGGAGTGGAAGTCAGAGATATTGATGCATGTGTCGAAGCGTGACCTCTAGCCCTCCTGAGTAATGGTGAGATCATCGATACTCCCTGACAAAGTTACGCCTCACTTCATAGGTGCGGAACAGTAGTGCCCACCAATCCTGTGCCGCAACGAGTCGTTCACAGCCGTTTATAAGCTCCTTCGTCTCCCGTCCAAGTGATCATCAGTAGCTACAGCAAAAGCCATCGACTGCAACCTCGCACCACCATTTCCATATCACTAAGTTCAAACTACCACGTGCCTTTATTCCAGTGCATACACGTCAAGCACGCAAATATGTCCTCAAGCATGAACCACACCGGCTCCGTCAAGGGCGGCATGGGCCAGACCCCTACACCGGCAAACAGCAACCCCAGCGCCGAAGCCGGCCGTGTATGTCTCCCGGCTTTCCCGCAGACCTGGTGTTTTCTTGGTAGACTGAACTCCAGCTAACGTCCCCTTTTCGCTGTTAACAGGACGCCTCCGCTGGCGGCGGACTCTTCTCCAGCCTCAGCTCGCAGAAGCGTAATGAGAGCGCCAACACCATCCAGGCGGCTGGCTCGGACCAGAAGCCCGCGCCCGGCATGCTGGGGCAGATGTGGAATAGGTACGACTCCCCCGCTCCCCTTTCTTGCTGTCGTTACCCTTCTTTGGTGGATAGTGGGGAAATAGATTGGCACTGATACTGATCTGTCTTTGTGTCATATAGCGTCACTGGCGGACCCAACACACAGGGCACGGCAAATCCCAACTCGGGCGCCGCGGAGGATAAGATGTAGAGGGCACAGCCATGAATGAGGCAGGGATGCCTCCGGATTGTTGGGAACGACAGCTTCTGACTCGCATGTCCGTTGCTTGCCGGGTCTTTGCAATGGGGCGTTTGGCATGGAGACAAGGAAGTGAAGGACTGTACATTAGGCATTAGACTGCTCCACAAACAGTTCTACGAATTAACGTCACAATCCAAGTGATGCAAAGCAAATCTCGCCATGCGCTGTGTATTATTGTTCATGCCCTTTTGTGATACGCTTCGTACACTCATAGAGACATCATCGCCTAAAAGCGGGCCGCGATATGATTGGCTACACAAAGGGCGGTGAAGGGGTGTACCGATTCTGCTGCAACTCCAACTTCAACTTTCGTGAATCTTTCTCCATGAGCTGCTAGGCCCTTCTTCTATAACCCAGCACAGCCTCAACGCGGCGTTCAAAGATGAGCCGGCCGGCTCCCGCAGACCGCCTGACACACTACGAGGTCCTGGGGCTGGCCTTCTCCGGTCCCCAGGCAGGCCCGCTGTCAGCGCGAGACGTCAAAATCGCGTACCGGCGCGCGCTGCTGCTCTATCATCCCGACAAGGCGAGTGGGAACAGCAACAACGCCCGATTCAGCCTGAGGTCGTCCGCTATAGATGGTCCTAGTGTCCCATCCGTCGACCAGATCTCGCTCGCCTACAAGACCCTGTCGCACCCGGCTTCCCGCGCCGAGTACGACCGGAAGCTGGCGCTGCAGCCCGGTTGGAGGGCGGGCGAGGGCGAGGGCGAGGGCGAGAGCGGGGCGGAGACGTTTCGCTCGGGCTTGGATACGGTGGACTTGGACGATCTGGAATACGATGAGGGTGAGGGCATGTGGTACAGGAGGTGCAGGTGCGGCGACGAACGGGGGTTTATTGTCAAAGAGGATGAGCTGGAGAGGGAGGCTGCCGTGGGAGAGCTGGTGGTGGGGTGCCGAGGGTGCAGTCTTTGGCTGAAGGTACTATTCCAGGCTGTGGATGAGCAGGAGCAAACAGTTGAAAACGTGAGAGCCAAGGGCTGAGATGCCGACGACGAGCGCAGGCGCTGTGGCCCCGCGCTGCTCCTCACCCTTTTTTTTCCGCTGCAGCTAGCCTGCATCCTCTTTCTCAAGGAGAGGCCCCTGTGCAACTATTGGGCTGGCGCTCTGCAGCAACACTCGATCATACTCTCAGGATGGACCGAGGCGGTTCATGCCGCGCCAGAAAGGCAGACAAGGAAGCGACGTCGGCTCAAGGTCCGCTCAACTCCAGCTTGACAACCACGCCTGCAGCCAATCTTCGACCCCGGCCATCCCACACACTTCGGCAGGGCACCAGGGTAAAGCCGAGACCTTCGCATTCTGCGAGATCCGACGCCGTATAGACTATGACCTGGAACTCACAGGTCGCCTCATCATGCTCCGAGGCGACATCGTACAGTCCGTACCTGCCGGGCTGTTCTAAGAGCGCTTTTATCCTGTCGCCCAAGTTCTCGACGGTACCCTGACTGCCTTCATCAGAAATACCGATGAAACTCATAGCCACCTCATGGTTTATAGGATGACACTGATGGACGAAGGAGGATGATTCCTCGGACAGGTGGATGGTCTTCAGTTGGACAGTTGCATCTGAGATGCCATTTGCCGCCCATTCTATGTCACTGCCGCGCGGTAGCTCATCCAGTTGGACAGCAAAGAATGGCGAGCTCACGTCGCCAGATACAGCCATAGCGGTATTGAAGTCTGGCAGAGACCTTCTGCCTTCTTCCTCAGTAGATGCACCCCTTGCGTTTCCGTATCGCCTGTCCCACTCGTCTATGATTTCTGCTTCGTTTTCTTCTTCTTCCACCTTATTAGGAGAAGGCTGCGTAGTCATCTGAGCCCACATGCGCCCAGATATAGCTGCCTTCTTCCGTATATCGTCACCGCCTGCAAGGAAAGCAACTCCCCCAACAAACCAGCTGACGTCCATATGCCTTGCTATCCTGAATAAGTGCTGTAATGACAGTGCCGCTTGAAAAGCGAATGATTCCAGATTAGTCTTGTCGGGAGAGCGCACTGGCAAGTCCATGGAGGCAGGAATCAATGGGATCTGACCCGCGATGTAGACGAGGACCCCTGTACTCTCAGCCCTTGCCGGCTTGCGGGGTAAGGGCACGGCAATAGCCTGCGAGTAGGGGCCAATGTTCGCGGGTGCCCAGTAGGATCGTGACTGGACGTGAAGCGCTCTCCTAGCCCCGCGTGGACCCCTATCCACCACTACCGACAGCATCACCTGCACGCTGGGCGGTAACGCATCGCCGCATCCAACCGTAGCTCTTGCTGGAGGGTTGGGTTTCGAGAAGAGCCTTGCATAGACGAGGTTCACCACGCCGAAGTCGGACATGGACCGAAGCAATATCGTAGAGAATACAATGTCGTCCGCCGAATGGCCGGCCTCCTGCAGCAATGCTGTGAGCCGTGACGCTATGTCTGCCATCTGCGCCTCGGCGGTCGCTCCAGACTCGGGCGATGTCATGTTAGAGATGTAGATTGTCGTTCGGCATGTTGTTTGCAGCCAGGGATTCCTGATCGAGACTGGTTGCGATGCCTGTTTGCCATAGACAAGGTGACTGTGCTCTGCGATGACCTCTTTCCACGACCCTGCTTCTAGCAATGCCTTGAATTCGTCGTCCAGTACTGCCGGGATTCTCGGATCAGGCGCTTGAACACCCTCTCTCGCCTTTCCTTCCAGCCTTGCTTTGCGGATCCTCACGAGGGCCTGGCCACCCTCAACCCTGACGATTACCCTGTCATCGTCCTCGACCACGATCCTCCTCTTCCACACCGGCGTCGGTCCATCCACAGCGAGCGTCTCAAACTCCCCTCCCTCACCCAACAACGCCCCCCCGGCGGCACCACCAAACCGCTCCATCGCCCTCCTTAACCTCCTCTTCGTGCCTTGCGCCGCCACATTCGCCCAGAGCACGCTCTCATCCAGCCCACCGCTCGCCACCTTGATAATGCGGGCATCCATCCCTACAGCGGCCATGTCGTCCAACAACGACGTCTGCACGTACGGTGGCAGATACGGATACTGCCACAGATACGCCAACGGCGTCAGGCCCAGCCGCAGCGCGACTGACTCGACCCTCGTCCGCTGGTAATCCGACAGAATGGCCCCGGCACTGACCGCATTGGCGCCCGGATGCGCAGCCATTACCCGCTGCAACAGCGGGACGAGCGATTCCGTCTCGTCCTCGACGGTCGATCCGGTACTGGACGTGGGCGGCGCATAGCTTTTGTCCGCATTGACAGCAGAGCCAGCGATGGGCTGTCGATAGAGCGGCAGGTCCAGCGCGTCGGCATATAGGGGGATCACCCTGTGGCCGGCAGTCTGGTACATGTAGCTGTCGACATCATCCTCGAAGGCGTCGCCCGCCGCGGCTGGGTACAAATTTGCGAGGGCGACGACCTGATGTCCGTTCGCCAAACAATGTAGAATGGAGAACAGCGAGTCCTTGCCTCCGGATATGAGCGCTATCACCTGCAGCGGTGGTCCCATCTTGGACAGTACAGCTCTGCAGCCTGGTGAGCCTTGCAAATATTCTACGCGACCTTTGGTACTTTCTGCCGGTGACTCATGCCAGCCTACCAGGGCTGCAGAATAGAGGTGTCATTCCCAGTTTCCGCTCGATCATCGTTACCTGCTTCCCTCATGTTAGAGTAGGTAGGTAATTGCTCGAATCGCATATGTAGTTGATGCAAAACAATTCACTCCTTTTTCTCGCCTAGCGAAAACACTCGGTGTTGAATCTGCCTAAATAACAATTCTGACGCGGAACCCAGAGCCATGAAGGTTAATTATTCACTTCGAGTGGGCATTCACAACGTGCATTCACGGTTTATCTCAAAGTGCACAGTGCATTCACAAGAGCGAATGATCTCCAAATTTCTATGGCAAACATGGCGGTCGTGTCCCGCACGGAGCGCCTCACGTAGTATCTAAAAGCAAAGAAGACGTCATTGAAAAGGCAAAATCAACGTGCTGGCCACTTCTCCAGCAAAGTAAATTACAACGAATATTGACGAAGGAGGCGTAGCTTTCTCGATGCATCACAGCTCGTCCCGTCACCCCAAACCCCGTGGTTTCCCAGATGAAAGACAGCAACGCTAATGAACAGTAGCAATAAAGGCCCAACCATAGCTCAAGATTTGTCTTGCGGGCGCAGATGTGGGCTGAAAATAAAGTACACGAAAGAGGAAGATGCAGGATATGAGACTTTTGCTTCCCAACTTTTCCGATGGCGCCCTCATGCCCCAAGGCGGCCCACACTCCTTTGACACCTTTCCACGCCAACTGGCACATGGAACCATTTGATGCACGGTCGGCCAATACTGAAATCGCCAATGATGCCACCAGCCCTAGTAAGATCAAGAAGAAGTAATGTTTTTGCCATGTCCATCGTTAGCCACGTGGCGTTTTGGAGGACCTCGAGCCCAACAAGCCACGCGCACGTAATGACCAAGACCGTACAATCAGTAAGAGGACAGGCTAAGATGTCTCGTCCCGCTTTCTCTTCTTCTGGCTCTTCTTGGCCTCCGGAGGAGGGGGGCTAATACTGCCACGGAACGAGCCACCATTTGAGGATGCGCTTGAGCTGCTTGAAGCGACGGCCTGAGCTGCCTCGAACAATACAGCGCCCAAGGTAGTAGGTTCAGCGTCGGCAAGCGAGTCATGCTGAGCTGCAGCAAGCTCGTTCTCGTCCATGATGCCCAACGTGATTGCACCGGCCCCATGTGTGCGGGAATGCTGGGCAAGGTTGTCACTGCGCGAGAACTTCTTGCCACACTCGGTGCATTCGAAAGGCTTTTCTTGGGTGTGGAGAGATCGATAGTGGCGCTTGAGATGTTCTTGTCGGCGGAAGCGACGATTGCAAAGCTGACAGACGAACGTCTTCGATGGGTCTTCGGTCAAGGACTGTTTCCGGCCGCGGCGGTTGACTGACACGGGAGTCTGATTGGCAGCCTCAGAACCCGAGGCGCCGGCATTAGCGTCAGAATCACCTTGGCTCTGTGTTGCTGATGACGATTGTTCCTGCTCCTGTTTCGGTGGCTGTGACTCGGTCTGAGGTGACGTGCCCGTCATGGTCTGGGCCTCCATGGTGGAGTTGGATAGTTCGGTGTCCTCGCTATTAGAACGCGCTTTCTTCACTGACTTGCGATTAGAGCGCTTCTTTGACTTCATTATAGAAGTTTCTTGTGAACTCGGTTCGGCAGAGCCCGCCAGCGCTGGGAGCGGAATCTCAGCGCAAGCGAGAGGATCGTCGGCGAACTCCTCAATGTCTTCCTCACTTAGAAAGCTATCCTCACCAAACGAGAGTATTTCCGTGCGCTGCCTCTTGTTGCCCAAGTACTGAGCGTTGTCGGTGGGAGGGAAGTTCAGCAGCTCGTTCACAAAGTCCTCGTCAGATTCGATGTCAGATGAGAAGTCGTCAAAAAGCGGCAGGCCGTGCGCTGATGAGCCGTTCTGAAAGTCAAAGGGACTCGCGAGTACTGGTTCGGATTCGGACTTTATCACCTCGCCGGCCAAAACAAGCTTGTGCTCCTCATTGTCTCCAGAGCAGAGAGTTGGCAGTGCCGGGATTTCAATGAATGACGTGGACCGAATTGACGTGTCGCAAGAGCTGACACTGAGCTTGCGAGGGTCGCAGAAGTCAAACTCTGAGTTGTCGAACGAGGACTTGATGTTTGCCGGCGAGGGAGAAGGAGAGAGTGAGGGACAAGCGTTGACGGACAGAAGGTCGGAGACTTGGCTAGCGGTAACCGAGGGAGGGTGCATGAACACTGCCGAACCAAGCGAACCGATTAGCTCGACACTTTTAAGGCAAGGTACCACATCGCCATGCACTGACAACCAAGCAACACAACGAAAAAAGTTTACCAGTTGCAACTTGCTATTTGAACTGCCATGCGATAAAAGAAACATACCTGGTGTCATTGGTGGTGAGCCTAGTCGGGACCAATCCTCGCCAGCGAGGATCTCAAGCTGCACGTCGCTTTCACAGCCTTCCTTAACACCTTCAAGGTTCTCAATAGGGAAATAAGAGCCATTGACTGGTGTAGGAAGCATCGTCTGGCTCGCCGGGGACGGCGGACTGCTCACAGCACTCCCGCTGGTGGAAAGCGGTGGCGTGGTGGGCATCGAGTATCCGGAGCCATTGACAAAGTCCGTGTTCAACGACAACCCATGTGGAAAGGCGTTATCATTGATAAAGACCATGGGCTTCTGATATATTGGTCGCGGAGACTCCATTGGCAGCTCATTAATCTGTGGCGAGAATGTGTTCTGTTGGTAGCTTGTCACCGGACCATGGTTCGGAGGTGCTTGATACAGCATGCCTGATGGGCCCATGGGACTGCCTTGCAACTGCATGGTTTGGGCATATTGTTGGACCGCAAAGTTCGTTGAGTAGCCGGAAAAGCCGTTTGGGTAGTATTGCTGCTGCTGCTGCTGCTGCTGCTTGTTCTCCAATTCCGTGTTGTAATAGAAGAAAGGCGGTTGGCCCATCATCTGTTGATTGGGGAGAGCGTATGTTCCCTCCATCGCTGTCTATGGCGGAGTCTTGTACCAGAGTTAGTCTACCAGTGTAAGCAGCAAGCGTTGACGAGTTCATACGGGATAATGCAAGATAATGCTCCTGATATGCCTTGGAAAGCTGATAGGTGACGCCGGTGGATGTTTCGTAGAATGGCAATTAATTTACAATAACCTCGTCAAAGAGCTGACTCTCAGGACGAAGAAGTTGTAATGGTTAGAAGGGGAAAGACCTGTCGTATAGAGAGTGGACAACAGTTGCGGTGATACCGGTATACTGTCTGGTGGCTGGTTGTTGCTGAGACTGACTGTATATCGCCCAATAATCTTGGGAGACAAGGCAGCGGAGTGGGCGATGATATTGCAGAATCGATTAACAGGTTTGCCGGTGGTACTAAAGGAAGGGCTGGAATAGATCGGACTGGCTGAAATACAAAGAAGCACAATCCGAAGGATTCCCGGGAAGATCAACGCACAAAAAAGCCGGGCGAGACAAGAAAAGAGCCGGGAGATGAGGGCAACAAGGGAATGATATCAAGAAAATTGCGAACGAGGGACAGGTGGAGAGATAAAAGTAGAAGGATGGGCACAGCAAGCAGCAGATGATAGACATTATCTCACACGAAACACCGACTGATAGCCCTCCTACACAATCACTAGTGCTCCGTAGGTTCAGGAACCGAGCCAGTTGGCAAGCGCAGCCCAGGCGGAACATGGTGTGAGCGGCATGGATGGATGCACATTGGGGCAGACATTGGTCTAGGACCCAAGGAACCTAGGGGACCGGTGGGCCAGTGGATGACCAGGGTGTCGTGATGGTGGCCGTCTTGGTTTGTTGGAACTGTCGATACCTTTGGACTGGGGTCCGGAACGAGGGAACGAAGGCGGAGCGGAGCCTATGCAAGCACTACCGTAGTACCGTGTCTTTTTCGAAAGCTAAATTGACATTATTGATAGCTGTAACTGTAAGAAGGTACGCTTCCCTAGCAAGTTGGAGTAAAGCAAGAAGCAGTCCAGTTGTAGTAATAGTACTAAGTAAGGTTGGTAACAGTATGAAAAGGTTACTTTCGACGTACATACACAACTTGTATGTCTGTATATACGTACGAATAGTACTGTGATAGTGGTATGAAGACCCAGAACCATAGTAGGACTCGCAGTGAGTGGACAGAGAACGAGAGAGATGGCAGTTGTGGTCAGAGAAGGTTTCCAAAAGTAGACGGACCACGCTAAAAGCACCATGAACCCAACGCTAACGGTAGCTCGGAAGACCAGCAATCTGCCCGGCCACCCTGCCCCAAGGCAATTGGACCGTTGAAGCAGCAGGCGAGACAGGGGTGAGTTTGGTACTAACCGCCTGGTGCTGCATGCCCGTCGGGCCAAACTGGACCTCTCGCACTCACTGGCTCGCTGCCTACCTTACCGAAGTCAGGTATTCGTAGGTAAGCCGCCTGAGACCTCGAGAAGGGTGGCCAACGGGTCGATTGGCACAGACTTAGACCGTGATTGAGGTGCTGCGTGCCCACCACCGGCCAATCCCGGTCGAAAGGTTAAGCAACGCGCAGGTACCATACCTACTCGCCGCAGTGTGTGATTGTGCACTTGCAGCTGCAGGCAGGAGCTGATTATTGAGTTCTGGGGATGGGTCGCCATGCTTCCGCTCACAAGTCCAGCGAGACGCTTACTCGGTAGTTCTGTTTTAGACTGTGGAAGTAGCAGAAATTGCGACCGGCGACAGGAGCCAGGGTGCCAGGACCCGTGAAAAGAAGGGTAAAGGTACAGTAACTGACAAACGACATGGTACGATACTTTGGCAGGCCCTTGTGAGTTCTCTTACGAAGTACTGCCGGCCCCCCAAGTCAAAGCTCTCTGGTGAGACAGCTAGCCGGGCTTCCCTAGCCACTGTTCGTGAAAGGCGAAAAAGAACAGAGTCCCATGAGTCTACCACGGTCATAACCGGCACTATGGTGTCAGTCCCAGGGAGAAGAGAGGCAAGTGACAGTAATGCCATTGCGTGCCCGGCGAGCAGGCGAGTACCATGCCGCCACACGGTGACAACGCCAGTCAGCGGGTTGTGCTACCACGGCTATTACGCAACAACCGTAGAGTAGTGGAGCCTGTCTTGATCTTGATGACGGCTTTCAGGGCGGCTGGATGCGAGACCTGCACATCCGGATGCTGGCCGACCCAGCCAATCTTGTGGGCGACCCTTCTGCACCTGAATCCATGGGTTACCAGATCGGCTGTGCCGCAGAGTCGGCCAAGGATATTCTATTGAACGGTATCAGTTGCAAGCATTCGGTGTGGTGCGGCGCTCCTATCACACCCATCTGGTACGCTGTGATTGTTGTCTCGGCACACCCGAGGACTGCTATCGATAGGGGCTGACCCTCAACGAGTGGTGGGGAATATCTGGAGCAGACCTTTCCTAACCGCCATCCCATAACCGCCAAAATCCGTTGATTCCAGTAGTAACTACCTTGCCTTCCCTGCTTGTTCGACTAAGAATGTACGGAAGCCCCCAAACAGGCCTCTTCTCCATCATTGTCACATGTATCGGTTATGTTTGAGCGGCTCGAGACATAGCGCACTTTCTGATGCGCGGCTAACTTCGCAGGAAGCCTTCAGCCCAGACAGCCAACTCTATCCAAAAGGTTTGCGGGGCCTTAGAAGGACCAGAGCTTGCAGCGTTAAAGGAATCACCAATTGTGCGTTTCGTTTCGGCATACCAATGTAGGTCAAGATGGTCTTCGTGGGATTTCACTCTCAACCGACTATGACTATTTGACTTCAGTAGTGATCGAGGACGGCAGGATTCTACCCGCGTAATCTGCAGCTACTTTGGCTGCATGCCCTCGGTCATATGTAGAAGGCTTACTGCAGGTACAGAAGAGAAGGAAAGAGTCTTCGAGACCTCCAGAGCATTGTGTAGAAAGCCTATGTGTCCGCCTAAACGCGTCATGCAGCACCGACCGTCGGAACGACATGTACACCGTGTAGTGCAGATTGTTCCCGTCGAGCCGTGTGTTGCTTGCTGATCAGAAAACTTACCTATGCATGATACCCTTACCCGAGCAACTGCTTGCTTGCAACAGAGCCGACCTAACACGAAGTGAAAATGTGTAGGGATTACAAAACAGTACCCTGCATTATTATTGATCTGCAACCCTCATTCTCTTCTCGATCTTGCAGTCAGAGCATATTCTAGGGCCCTGAACCGTCTGTTTGTCCGTTCTCACGGGCCATACCTGTGTCGTTGTGGACATGCAGGAAGTGGCCCTATTTCCAAACGACCAGGGCGGGGCGCCTGCTTCACCTGTTGACAGCTGCTCATTGGCAGGTCTTCGATGTCCTAGAACAGGCCTACGCGGTAGCCAGTCCCAGCTGAAACATATCAGATGCGTCCAACAGTTTGGTCTCGAGCTTTCCATCAAGAGGCACACTTGGTCGACAGAATAGGGACCGGTGATGTCAAAGGGCTTGACCCCTCATGGATTTGGCTTATCGATTACGACTCCCACCATCGATAGCCGCCTCCAGGCTTTTGCTTCGTACAGGATCAACCTCACGTCATGGAACCCTCCGCCGTGCACGTCAAACGGAAAAGTGAATGTCCCGTCGATTGAACCAGGCTACTAAGGCTTGATAATTACGCCGTCTATGGATTGTACAAGGTCGACTGTCTTCACTATCTTGTGTCCTCGCCTGGGCAAGATGGACACGAACCTGTCACGAATGCGAAAATTTCAACCTCGACTGCTTATGGCGTACCGTACCTGTCTGTCCGAAAAGGCAAACCGAGCAAACAGCACAGTAATGCCCTCGTTTGTGTTTCGTGCCTTGTAGGGTACGCCCTACCTTGTCTACGCTGAGTGCTCAGTGGTGACAAAGCCACAAGGGCAACGGTCGACCAAAAAGATGAGGCTTCAGTTAGCTGCATGATGCGGTTGGATTTGCAACCAATAAGTGCGGCACGACACGGAGTACTGACCGTTTCCAGCAGGAGATGGTCGCCCACCTTCAACCTCCCATTCCTGTACTCGTACAGGTTTGGTGATTGTACTTTACGGATACTGTATGTACGGGGTACCAGCGGGCAGGGCAGGGCAGTCGGAGGGTTGAAAGCTGCAAAGGGTTCACACAGCGGAATTCCTGCTGTGGGGCGACGCTATCGCTAGCCCGCGCCGCCAATCGGGGAGCGTGGGGCCCTCGTGCCGGCAGCGGCTTGGCGGTGCTAACGCAGGAACCGAATGCAGGTACGACTATGAAGTACCCCGATTGACAGTTGGAAAGTACCACCATACCTGTAAGAGGGCGTACGGAGAGGTACGAAGTACAGAATGATGTACTTTCGGACGAGCACACAATTGCTTGTGAGTCGTGTCGTGACATGCAGTCTCCTCGACTCTTCGACACTCGGCCCCCTTTTCGGTCGGCATCGACCTACCTAACCTTGCCTTTGCCATCAGCCACCACGCACATCGAGAAATCATGATGCATGAATGAGGTGCTGGGCAACGAGGAACTCCAAGGATTCTTACAATAATACCCGAGCACAGCACGTCCGAGGGGTTACAGAGTACGTGCTATCGGAACGATAACAGGCCGCACTTCCCGTGCCGGACATTTCACGAAACAAAAGCTTAACCGACCAGACCATCCGTTTCTCGGCATGATCTAGTGCCTCGTTCACTTGTCCACCGGCGTCGGGGAAGCTGGGAGGCCGCTCCTGGTGCGGCGAAGACGTATCCTGGTACGGAATGGTTTGGTCGTGGTAACTGATTGCATCCTCCTACGAATACCCTCCTGAGGTACGCGAATCTTTCGAAGGCTAGAGGGCTCTAGTACACTACCAGTCTGTACAGCCTACCTTACCTGAGTATCGTACCGAGAGGACCCTGCTCGCCCCATACCGTTCACAACTTTACACAGAGAAAGGCGTCCGGCGGTTCAAAGACTAGGCCTCTAGCTCGCTTGAACTTTCCCACGGTTCTGGAGACGTTTGACTTCGACCAGGTCAGGCCGGACTATCAGCTCTTTACCTTCTTGGGATGCTGAAACCCATGGTGGCTGGGAGCTTTCGGTATAGTCAGGTACCGACTGTACGACACCCTGCTGTCTTCTGGAAAATTTTCACTGTCAGGTACACGAGACTATGCACGTGGAGCTGGAAAGGCTGGAGAAATCCGATGGTGGAGAGCACCGATGAAGGAATCGTCATCGCCCAACCCGTCCGCCCGCGCACCCACCTTCTCTGTTGCTCACATCCACTAGATTCTGTTATCAATCTGCTAGATTACGAAGACCCGGCTTACTTGGGGCCAGCCAGAACTCTCACACTCAATTGCCCCAAAGGGGGAACGCGACAGGGCGGAACGCGACAGGGCGGAACGCGACTGTGGTCCCACGCCGCGCCCTTCACAGCCAAGTTGTGCATTGAACGATTACTTTTACGTGGAACTTGCTCGAAAAGCCTCTCGCTCGCAGCGAAATGGATCAGGCTACCATCGTGGAACGGAAAGGCAACGCAACATGCTGCTAGCCCCGAGAAATCCGAGCTGGTTGGCAGTAGGAGCTGTGCCGAAACTTCATCCGGTCTGGGCTCCCTTCTAGCTCAGAAAGCAGCTAGAACGCATTCGGGAAGCATGCCGTAGCTAAGTGATAATTGCCATCGGGGTATCTCGAAGTTATCTTATTAGTCAATGATCGACGAAACTTTTTCAGTCTTCAAGTCTCTGTTCTCAAAATTCCGCAGCAGGAACCTTCGGTTGCACCGGTAAAAGGTCGATCATCTCGCGACATTTGAGGCGTTTGTTAGCTTGGGGGAGGTTGGGATGGAAGCATCTGAGGAACCGCTAGAAGTTCGAGCGGGGCCTTCTGTAACACACTAACAGGGGTTATCCACTATCAGACGGACCCTTGAAGGACCATCTCACACAGCGGCTTCGGGCGGGCCGACGAAAGCATCAAAGCTGCCGTAATTATCACCGGCTGTTGACCTGACCAGGCAGTGCTTCATAGTCGACCCTACTCGTACTACGGTCGAGTTCTCACCCCACCTGCCTGAAGTAGTGCACAGATGTGCCTAATACTGAGACCTGCAGCCTCTTGAACAGAACGATGTGGATATGCAATCTCCACCTAGAAGAATCTGGAACCCTTTTCCCCTTAGGACCAAGCAAGCCACACACCTCGTGGACGACGCCTTCCTGTGAGCCTTTCTGATAACAGCTGCTGGGTCGACGCAATCACTGTTGAGACCACCGGCAGTCAGATACCGAGCAACGGTATCCCTGCCGAGTAATCTCCCACTATTTCCCATGAATAATGGTTTCGAGAAAACCTGATCAGCGCTGCCATAATCCTTGATTGTCCTTCCCGAACGGCGTCAAAGCGATGCGAGAATCTTTCCCTGAACAAAGCTGCTTCGACGGCGATCAACCTGCGATGCAGGCTCTAGACTTGTCGATCGGGCCCAAATGATATCTGATCTGGCAGACTACCGGTAGGGCCCTATCCGGACTCTGGTAGGCTAGGGCCCGGCGGGCGAGTCTAGGAAGCCTGATGGTAGTGCCACGCTCTTTGCCTCTTCGGAAAGCCTTAGACGGACCAAGGGGAGATGAAGACTGAACGGAGGAGAATCCGCCCTGCTCCACCAAGTGTTGTGCTTATCATGGGGTGATAAGCCTTGCTGGGCCATTCATATGATTGTGTAAGTCGTTGCACTCATATCGATGCAATCACAATCACATCAGATAAGCTTGGAGCTTGCTCGACATGCTAAGACGGTCGTATGGGATCGTCTCAGAATCGAACAACAAAATATTGGAGCGACGAAGCAAGTATTACCAGTGTATGCAGTTCGATTAGATGGATCTGGTTGACATTATGAGAAAGATATCGCACGCTCGATGAAGGCTGACCCATCAAGAGAATCTTGGACACAGATTGCAGCAGTAGAAGTACGTATTGGAAATGCATTCCCGGAGTCTTGATAGCCCACACACCCTGCTGAGTTGGCAAATGATGCAGCAAAGAAGGTCATGCGAGACAATGCTGCTCCAGTCGAGCTTGAGAGGAATCGCAGCAATATACCGTACAGATATAGAAATGCGAAAATGCATAGATGTGTTTGCCTTTAGACCGCAATACGAAATTGACATCAAAATCATGCTCCCTCCACACTAACTGTTTCATAAATCAGTCAGCTTAGTCAAATAGATAAAGATCTTGAGCCCATAGTGCACTGTATCAACATGATAGCAGGTTCGTTGACAAAGCCAATATGTCCCGCGGCAGAGGCGGGCAATTTCTCACACCGACGCTCAGGATCATAGAATTCAACGATTGCATCCTTCCCTGCCAGATAGCAACGCTTGCAATCCAAATATGATCATTTACATCCTTCTGGATATATGATTGGAAAACCAAAACAAGCCCAATAAACCACAAACAGGCTCGTCATGGCACATAAATAAGGTATGTGACCTTTTCCATCACGTCATATCGAGACAGGCTTCAGAAAGTGTCATGTTGAGATCAAGCTTCATATGAAGCATTCATTCTCTTCCTATTATTTTCATGATACCAGAGTATCGTTCATCACCAGCCCGTAGTAATATCAAAAGAAGAAGTTCGAAAAATTCGCAACCGGGAGCTGGAGAAATCCCCCTCGCTAGCACTAGCGGGAGCCCGCAAGAGCCTCAACGGGACGCGAGACGAGCAACACATTTTCGCGCACCGCCCTCTTTCTCTTCTTTTTCTTTCTTCGTGCGGCGGCGCGACTAACAACCCGTGTTGCTTGTCCATCCCAACTCCCATGATGCGTTTCTAAGCGTCAGTCGCGCCACAGAGCAAACATATTGCACACTCGGTCGCTGTTAGGTACAGTGGGCTGCGCCGGGCGTCCCTTCGGGGTCCCCCTACGGCGGTCCGCTTCAATGGCGATCGAACAGATCTGAACTTTTCTTTTTTGGCACATTTTTGGGGTTTGTAAAGCCTCGATTGGAGCAGCGTCGGGATACCATGTTCAGGCTAGGATGTAAGGCTCGTACGGTAATGACTGGCCTGCTCCTGTTTGTGCTCTCCGTCGGTGTGTTCCCCGGTCGGTGAATATCTAGTCCTAGTACCCACCGCCATATCATTCTGGATGGCAGGTGGAGTCTCACAGACAGTGATACAGAGTGCGGCCTAAGAGGGTTGGAAATGGCTGGATGCGCGGCTGCAATGCCGTAACATTTCACCAATCAGATTAATTCAAAAAAACAACCATACATCGTGGCCCTGTGGCATCCTCATCCTTGTGTAACCGCACCTTTTACAATGATCGGCCGGCAGCACAACGCTCTGATCGATCTGACAGCGGGTCATGGATGAAAATGGCAACACCTGTGTTTGACTTACCGTCCGACATCCCTACCATCGACGCCGACGAGCGCTTGGCAGTCATGCTTGGTGTACATGGACTTTTCAATCGGACCAAGTGGCTTGGATTCTTGTTCTACCTGGGTTGACAGCGGCATACCATCCCGTCAGTGTAACAATTGGCCCTCGGACATCAGGACTGAGTACATGGGCGGTCAATCTTGCATGCTCCGCAGTCCCTGTAGGAAGGTATTCCAGATCGGCAGATCGAGATCACAAAGGCTGCCCAAATCTCTTCGATCATTAATTCCGTGCATGGTGACCGGTTGCATGTGATACAACTAGTTAAAGCCCACCATGACACCCCTGCCCCGGACTGATGCAGTTTGTATTCTAAAGTGGAACCTGTAGCGCGTAACTCATTCGCCTTGTTCATCTCCGATCTTCTCCAGCTTGCCCATATCTCTCTTCTCACCCGATTCCCCGAGGATTCGAAGCCTGTCTATCCGTGTCTTCTCGCCATCGCCGTCACCATCGACCACGAACAGGACAAGTGAAGCGATGTTCTGGAACTTGACGAATCGTAGCTCCACTTTAGCAGTCCCTGTCTTCTCGTCCCAGTCCTTGTCAGAGAGCTCAATCTTTTGTGTGGCAGGAATGTCCTCCGCCTCATCGAAACCCAAAACGTGTGCACGGTTGGTATATAACTGGAGCGTCTTCGGCCGCATTGGCACCTCGTCATCGTCATCCTCAGCTTTGGGTGGTAACGAGGTAATGTGCAATGTGTGCACCTTGAGGGTGGATTGGAAGGGGATGAACAGCATTAGTTGTTCATCAGTATCGCTCTCAACCCAGTCCGGCTTGCTTTCGCTTTCAGAAGCCTTGCCTTTGCCCTTGGCCGATGCAACACCAGATGGCTGCTTGGCATCGAAAAGTGTTCTGGCATTCCCAAACTTGCTATCGAAGTTGAGGAGATCCAGCCCCTTCAAGTCCACCTGGTCCGTAACGTCACTGTAACCCCTCGGCAAGTTCGCGCCTAGCCAAGTGCCACTCCCGCTTGAGGATCCTTCACCAAAACCTGAGGACGTTGAAGACCCATCTGACTCAGCTTCAGCAGCAAGCTTTCGGACCGCTTCGGAGAGCTGCTTTGGGTCTGCGCCTCGCACAGTAGAGACGACATTCTTGTTCTTGAAGATCATGAAGGTGGGCAATCTATAGACGCACACTAATGAGACTTATGGAGCCATACATGCGTGTATGTATCTGACCAACTCACGCAGTAACCTTGTATGATCGAGCTATTTCTTGTTGTTGATCCACATTCACCTTTGCAAATGTGATCTTGCTGGGCCGAGACAGCTGCGATGACAGCTGCTCATAGATAGGTGCTATGGCTTTGCATGGTCCACACCAGTCTGCATAGACTGTCAGATCAATGTTAGTATAATACACATGAAGACGCTATCACCCCTCGAGTCCCGTTGCTGTGGAGCGCAGGACTCCGTGGTAGAAGGCGGGGTAAGGCGGGACAGCTTACAGTCGGTGACCACGATGGTGGAGGAAGAGAGAAGCGAGTTAAACTGCGCAGGCGAGTTGATATGCACTATCTTCGACATTTTGTACCGTGGTGCGGAGTTTCCCTAGAAGTCTGTATCAAGGTTGTTGACAAAGCAAAGGAATCACGACGATGGTGTTTATGGAGATCTGTAATCGTTGCTGATGGGCTCGGCATTTGCCGGCCGAGGGAGTGGACCAGTGACAAGCTCCAGTTCAGGACAGTTTAAGCTCAGCTCTCAACCATCAGAATACGCATGTGATGACGCAGGGGCCGCGCAAAAAGTGCCAGCATAGCATTTCTTCCACCAACTTACATTGCATTCACTCACTGGAGAGTGAGCCACAGATTTCCGCAAGTCGCAGGCATCACCCTGTATGGCGCGTCCACCAGAAGCTTTCTTAGCCTAATTGAGGGCAATCTGAAGAAGTCCGCACAAATCAGTCTTCAGGCCATGACGCTCAATGCCCAGGATTCAGATGGTGGGCCACCGGATGAAGTCGAGGCTTCAAGTCTGCGAAAACTATCACGATCGCCCCATCCCTACCATCAACTAGGCGTGGAACTCTCAAGGGATTCAAACCCTTACCGAACGCACGATGAGAAGATTGCAGTGCCCAACCTTCCACTCTGTGAACAGTTGAACGCCCAGGAAGGCTCTAGAACGAGTCGCGCCCAAACGCCGACTTCCTATTCTGATAGTGGGACGGAAGCGGATGATGAGAGAGTTGGTGTTTTACAGGGCCTGCCAGCTCCTCCATTAAGGCCTCGAAAGGGGTTGAAGGATGCACGAGGCGCAGATGTGCATCGAACAGACAGCCCGTTACTCACCCCTTCTCAGCTTCAGGAGGCGAACAAAGAATTCAATCTCGGTCACCCACGCTTGGAGCGTAAATGGCAAGTGCAAGAAGATGATAAGCAGAAGCAAGCCCAGGTCTTCCGTGAGCGCAGGCGTCGCGAGCTGGGTCGACGAGTATCGGAAGTATTCTTGTTGGGTGGGATCGGGGTCGCAGTGTTGTCCGGAAAAGAGATCAAGGAATCAGCGACCCCATGGCTCCATGGTAAGACTCCTCGACCGGCGCTCGTCTCCCTGGACTCTTATACTGAAGGTTTCGTCCGTAGAGCTCTGGGTGTACGTCACTGTCATATTCGTCCTTTTCGCACTATATCCCATAAGGGTGATATTCTATACCAGTGTACCCGGAAGAGGGTCCTGTCAATACTTTGGAAGTTTGCGTCTTCCTTCGGTCTTCGATCCGGCGCCGCTCCTGTACCCTCTCTGCATTCCACTCTATGTGGCAGTCTCTCTGCTGCCCACAATCCCGACCATCCTTCTTCCTAATCTGGTTTTGGGACTCTCATGCATACCACTGCAGCTTATACCGGGCTTGGCTGCTACGGCTGGGCTCAGTATGACACACTGGATGGTCACTCTATTGCCATTGTTGTCACTGGCCGAGACGGACACCCACAGGCTTTCGAATCATGACCATCAACGTGGCCTAACGCAAAATATACCCACTAGACGCATTTGGCCTGACATTCTTCCATTTCTATACCCTTTGCACCAAGCACTATCAAGTTCATTGCATTATTTGACTACAACGAGTCTACTGCCGGCAGAGTTGCAGTTATTATCAGTTGCACTCATCAATCTTTTATTACTGGCTTCCTCTCCTCAAGCCGAAATTTTAAAAGCATTATTATGGGTTGGGGGCGTCAGCATTTTCGTCTTCTGCAGACATGTGCTCGAATGGGGTGTAACTTTAGCACGAGTACCAAAATGGCGGTTTAGGCGGGCGGTGAAGATGGTGTCGACGACGAACTCTTTCCTGCAACAGCTGCGGAAGTCTTTGCAAGCTAAGACCACTGGCTTGCTACAATTTGCGGACTCCGATGACAGCGAGAGCAGTAGCCCGGAAGAGGCATTGCCGACCAAGGCGAGGGCCAGACAACGCTCACTTCACAATGTTGGCATCCTGCAAATACCAAAAGGAGACCACCAGCAGAATGGCTTCTTATTGACAGAGCCGAAGTCCGCAGTAGAAAACGGAACGAAGTCCGAGAATTGGCCACCCACAGGCCCTTCGAAGGCAATTTTGGACCATACGCAAACCCACCGTCGACGACATACCCTGTCTACGTTTCGTGATATTCTCAATCCACGAAGCTCTGAGAAGCCGAATCAGAAGCCACGCCGACAAAGGTCTCCTCCATCAGCCTTCCGTGCTTATTTATCACTCACACCCACTCAAGCCAAACTTCGAAAGTGGATGTATGCCGCTTATGTGTATTTCATGGTTGTACTTATCACTCTTGTGGGAATCATGGGCTATGTTGCCCGATATGCGCTGGGAGGGCATGATCCAGTTGGGTGGGCCCTCGGTTATCTCTTTGGAGATCTTCCATCCTTCAGAAACTGGACGAGAAGGTGGAGGCTCACCTGGTGGATCCCTCTGCCAACACGAGACGGACTTGCTGCGCATAAATCGTGCCATTTGGGCTGGGCTGAGCACCTTCGGCGGGACGAATTCGGGGAAGCTAACACTCGACTTCTCATCTGCAGTTACTGGCTAGGCATCCTAATCGTTGGTATGGCGACAGTTCTGCGTCTTACCACGGTCGTGGAGGTGGACACTAGGCGAAAGATCTTCCATGGCATGATGGTGACCATGTTACTACCCGCCGTATTCGTCGACCCTACCTTTGCATCCCTTGCTTTGGAGCTGATCTTGGCCATCTTCCTTTTACTTGACCTCTTCCGGGCCTCGCAACTACCTCCAATCTCGAAGCCTCTTGCTTATTTCCTGACTCCCTACGTCGATGGGCGGGATCTTCGCGGTCCGGTGGTGGTCTCGCACATCTTTCTCCTCATCGGCTGTGCTATCCCTCTCTGGCTGTCTCTCGCCGGTATAGACCGTGCGGGGGATGCCCCTTGGGAAGGTTGGGAAGTCGTTTCTCGCAACGTCTGCATGGTCAGCGGAGTCATCTGCGTTGGGATGGGCGACGCAGCTGCATCTTTGATAGGGCGGCGATTTGGCAGGAGAAAGTGGCCGTGGGCCGGCGGAAAAAGTCTCGAAGGCAGCGCCGCATTTGCGGCTGCTGTGACGGCTGGTTTGATCACGGCAAAGCTGTGGCTGCGTATAGGCGGCTGGAACGGCGACAATGGTGACTGCCTTACTATTACGCTTGGTAAAGCCCTGATAGCTGCTAGCGGGGCGAGCTTCACAGAGGCCGTCCTGACTGGAGGCAACGATAACGTGATTGTACCGGTAGTCTTGTGGCTACTGGTTAAAGGTTTGGACATATAATAGCATAAAGGGAGGTCTGATGCATAGAGCGTGGCGTTTTGGCTTATGGACAGTAGAGGGAAGAGATTGGGGATGACTTTGGCGCACATAGCATACTTTGGATCACATTTGCATTCTGGTGATGAAGGTATATACAAGCTCATGATAATTGATTCTCTGCAAGCCATTCCCTGAGTCTAACACTGTAATCTAATGAGCATGGTCTACATCCATTCCTACATTAAAAACAACGGACGTTGATGTTTGTAAGCTGCCATCTATTATACAAAAAAATATGTGTTCCACGCCAAGCCGCCAAGAATGGCAGTAACGTGACCTGTCGGCACAACCCCTTACGCAGGAAAATCAAAATAAAAAACAAAAAAAGGGCGTATGTAACTTTCTTTCATGCCTGTTCTGTGTTCTTGCAGCGTTGTACAGCCTTGTTCAACCTAATCTGCCTAATGTTAACCTTTGAATCTTTTTAACAGACTTGTTTACGCTGTAGGACAGTATAGAATATAGTCTGTTTTATTTGACTAGGCTATTTTAACTATTTTAATTATGTTACTTACTGTAATTAACCCTGTTTTACCTATATATCTTATCTTTTATAACCTTTAAAAAACTGTACCTATTTATATAAATACTGTTTTAAGTTTAAATAGTTTATAATTAAAGGTTAATAATAATTTATTTATATATCTTATCCTATATAAACCTAAGAAAAATCTTTCTTTTTTTAACTAAGTTAAAAGATAAGTTTAAAAAGTGTTTTAATTAGCATAATAATGTTTTAGATTGATTAAATATTATATTAACATATTTAAATATTTTACCAGTTGTATAAATATTCTTTATCAATATTATAATACATTATATTAGATAATAAAATATGTTTTTAATAGTTTTTTGATTTTATTAGATTTTTAGTTTTATTATAAAAAAATATTGTTTTATAATTATTTAATATAATACCTATCTTTTTACAAAAGTTATACATAGTTTTAACCAGTAAAATAAAAGTATTTTATCAATATATTTATAAATATAATAATATAATAACTTTTATATTTTATATCTATATAACAGATAATTATCTGTAAAATATAAAAAGGATTTAACTATTTTAAATCAAAGGTAAACTATATTATTATAAGAACTATTATTTACTATTATAAATACTTTGTTTTCTTTTATATAATTATACTTTTTTAATCTAGCTTTTATAATATCTGTACATTTTTAACATTATAATACCCTTTTTAGAAGTCTTTTACAATGTTTATTAAATATATTTATAAGTGTTAAAATCTATTTATTATAATATATAATATTATATATAAGATATTAGATACTATAGAATCTTTAGATAAATAGTCTATGATAGACTGCAATAGATTGCAGGAATATGTATAAAACTTACCTATCTAAAGAAAAGGTTATTTTTTTTTAAGTAAATACATGCCTGTAAATTATCTTATAGTTATTCTTACTATAAATCAACATCAATTGTGATTGTTTTCTTATTTACTTTAATATCTATAGTTTTCCTACTTGATATCATGTGAAATTGCTTAGTAAGATAAAAAACCCCCTGACCACTCCGAAGGAGTGGTTATAATACTAGTAGGTGTGATAATAGTTGTATTTTCTTGATGCAGTTTAAGTTTCCGGCGGGAGACCTGATGACATAGTGCTCTCTGGATACGGAATAATCATCTTTTGTTTGTTTGATCTCGAGGCTCAAATAGGCTAACATACAGCGTCTAGCGGCCACCAGATATGGCAATCAGGACGCCCCGCGCCTCTTAGTTATTGGCGATCATCAGAGCCGGGAATTATCTCCGACAAGATGAGATGGGAAATGGAGTGATCCGGTGATTACGGAGTATACGGAAGGAGTGGAAGGCATGCATGATTCCGATCGTCGCCATCCGTAAAGAGAATAATTGCGAGAATGTCAAAATCATGGCGCAATCAAACGGGATTCTCATCTCATCCCATCTCATCTGCTAGGAGGTGGCAGTTGCGTTGCGTCAGAGAGACTCCCTCTTGGCTGGTACAGAGTACTCCGCAATAATCACGTGCTCTGTCCTTCGTACTCGTACAGTCTGGACTCCGCTTTCGGCCCTCTTATGCTTGGCTAGGAAATGCAGGGACACAAACAAGGAACGCGGGCACTCATGCACCTGGACCCGGAAGCTGTTTGTCGACTTCAAAATGAATTTTAGAGCAGGAGATATACGGGCTCGAATAATTAACATTCTATTTCCATCTTTAGATGTTTAAGCGGAAAGGGAAGAGAGAAGCCGATAAGGTAAATGTGTCTTGAGGGCAATCATGTCATAGTTTCAAGACGTCGATATCACCCGATTTATCGCAGGGCGCGGTGGGAGATAAGGCAGACGAGGCTAGACTGAACACGGCTTGGTCAGGCCTGATCTCAAAGAGCTCCAAGAGTCCAGCGCTGCAGTGCGTGCAGGCATCTGACTCGACGGACGGGGTCCGACCTCCTCCCAAAACAGTCGACTTTCCCCCCAAGCAATAACGTAAGGTAGGTAGCGTATCTGGAGTTGATGCATTATTGCGTCCTCTCCATCGCACCGCATCACTCCTCCACCATAATCGGGCATTGATCGTGACCCGACCGTCTCCTTCATCCCTAATAATCCGTATTTTTATACATTTCGCTTTATCATCACCCTTTCCCTGCTGATTTCCGCCCGCTTAAGTCACCCGGCGATCACCACCTGATGAGCTTATCCAACCGCCCTTAATCCCCCGAGACTGCCGTTACCGCCGCATCCTCCACGCACGACTATTCCTCGTACCTGAACAGCTTCAAGCAAGCACACATAGATTCCATTCCTTAGCGTCACTGCCGACAGTCGCTAGATCTATTCCTTCATCGATTATCGAAAGCCGGTATCAGCGTCCAGTTCACCGCCTAATCGTCAAGGTACTAGGCCATACATACGAGTCACGTCCCCCCTTCCGGCGTTCAAATAACTTCGCCCTCTATATCTGGCCGCCACACGCACGTGTGATCGAACTCGTTACTCGGGAACAGTGCAGGCGGCCCATGTCGAACTCCTTGACGCCGAGCCTTTATCCCCATCTGCATTGGTAGCACAGCCGGCTGGGGCTCAGTGGAGGAGGACGTTGAAAGGGATAGTGCCGGGCAAAGCAAGGACTGGTTTCCGATATGGCGACAGCACAACCTCAACCCGTCCCGAGGAGGCCTCGAGAGCCTGGGCAAGGGGAAGTGACGATAGGTGCTTTCAGACGGATGGAAGAGATAGGGAAGGGGAGCTTTGCTACTGTCTACAAGGCCAGACACGTGGTATGTGACTATCCGCCGTCTCCTTCCGCGTGCTAAACAAACCCTTGTTATATTTCGTTCCACGCTGTATGGTCTTTGCATAATGATGAATTATCATTCTGTTTCAACCCGGGCTGGTGCTGACTCCCCGCCACAGAAGAAGGGCGCATACGTAGCAATCAAGTCCGTCCAGCTACAAAAGCTCAACAAGAAGCTCAAAGAGAATCTCTACTCCGAAATCCATATCCTGAAAGGCCTCCATCATCCCCATATCGTGGCTTTGATTGACTGTCAAGAGTCCGCCAACCATATCCACCTGGTGATGGAATTTTGTCAGTTGGGCGACCTATCATACTTCATCAAGAAGCGTGAGAAGCTATCCGGGCATCCGGCTACAGCGGAGATGGTGAAGAAATATCCCAACCCTCCTGGAGGCGGTCTCAACGAAGTGGTCGTACGTCACTTCCTGAAGCAGCTGGCAAGTGCTCTAGAGTTCCTTCGGGCAAAGAACTTCATCCACCGTGATGTCAAGCCTCAGAACCTGCTCTTGAATCCGTCACCTCTATTCTTTGCCAAGACACAACCAGACTTGATGCCTCTGGCGGCCAGCGAGAATTCTTTGGTGCCGGTTGTTGGAGTGGAGTCACTGCCTATGCTGAAAATCGCTGACTTTGGCTTCGCCCGGTCATTACCTTCTACCTCTCTAGCTGAGACTCTATGCGGCTCACCGCTCTACATGGCTCCCGAGATTTTGCGGTACGAGAAGTATGACGCCAAAGCTGACCTTTGGTCTGTCGGTACCGTACTTTACGAGATGGTAGTGGGACGGCCCCCCTTCCGAGCCTCCAATCATGTGGAGCTGTTACGCAGGATTGAGAAGGGTGAAGACAGGATCAAGTTTCCGGAAGAAATTGTCCTCACTGCTGACATGAAGAAACTGATTCGGGCATTGCTGAAGAGGAGTCCTGTTGAACGTGTCGGTTTCAAGGAGTTTTTTGATGATCCTGTTGTGAAAGACGATATACCAGGTCTTGTGGCCGAAGACAGACCTGTGGACCAGCCTAGGCCAAGCTCGAAAGTGTCACAAGAGCTTGAAGATGCCCAGGCGACCGAGCTCCGGGTGGAACCAACCTCCTCAGAGTCCATGAAGCAGCCGCGGCAAGAAAACGCTCGTCAATCCGAATCACCGCCAGATCGATTTTACACAGCACCCACCGCTCGACCTGAAGCCTCTCCTATGATTCGTCAACGTTCCGATAATCCAGGCAAATTAGTGCCAGAAGCTAGGCGTTATAGCGGGCAGATTGCGAACGCACGCCCATCGTCTCGTGGTCAGCGCGACTCGCCAGATCCCTACCGCCGACCCGCCATGATATCGCATGTCACTGCACCTGGCCGTCAGGAGACCTATCCCGAGCGCCCACCAGTTGCTGCAGCGGTTGCGATGGAGCGACAGGCCAGTGGCAATACGCCTTCGCCCGGGTCGTCATTTTTGAAGGAACAAGTGCAAGTCAGGGCACAATTCCGTAATGAGGAGAAGCAGCAAGCGCAGCAGACCGGACTTAAGAAAGCGAAAGCCACCAACGAAGATGAAGACAAAGCGGCCCAGGAAGTTGCTTTCGAGCGGGACTATGTTGTTGTGGAAAAGCGTGCCGTTGAAGTGAATGCCTTCGCTGATGAGCTGGCTGCAAACCCGCGTTTACGTGGAGGGTACAACGACCCAGCTCAACAACAGCAAGGGGCTATGGTTCGGAGAGCTACTGTATCTGGGGGCGGAAATGGTCCTTCTGGGATGCAAGCATCCCCTAGCAGGGCCATGCAAGTTGTCACTGGTAGACAGCGGCCGGAAATTGGACAACAACATAAGGGTTCATATGAACGACGTTATGGAGCTAGCCCGACATCTGCTACGTCGGCAATCTCAAAGGCGTTGAATATGGCGGATTTCCGTCTGTTTGGAATGGGATTCTCACCACCGCTCGGAGGCAAATCGCAGTCGCCTCCTCAATTATATGGCTATCCTGCATATCCGACCACTCAGGGTAGTCTGGTGACGACGGATGGTAAGACGACCATTCCGTTGGGCGAAGATTCCAAGGCGATCCACGTGATTGAGGAGCTAGCTACCAGAAGTGATGTGGTCTATGGCTTTGCCGAAGTGAAATACAAGCAGCTTATCCCTCTAGCGCCGTCAATCGAGCATGGCCTTGGACTCCGGCAAGTTGGGGTAGATCCAGGAGACCAAGAAGAGGAGGGCTTGACTGTGGACGCCACAGTCACACTCTCAGAGGAAGCCCTGGTGCTCTATGTTAAGGCTCTGTCACTGCTGGCCAAGTCGATGGATGTCGCTGGAGCGTGGTGGGCTCGTAAGAATCGGGGCGAGGTGATAGATCATTCAGCCCCGCGGACCGACGTCACCTCTCCGACCGGTGTTGCAGTTGGTACTCGCATCAACAATGTCGTTCAATGGGTGCGCGGTCGTTTCAACGAAGTTTTGGAGAAAGCAGAGTTTGTCCGTCGCAAGTTGATCGACTCGCAGAATCGCTTGCCCGTGGATCACCCCAGCCATCCGAGCAACCATCCTGCCGCATCCGCGTCCGCCGCAGAACTGGGCACGTCAGCTGATGGCGTTTTTGTGAGCTCAGGTGTTACGGCAGAGCGGCTAATGTACGATAGAGCGGTGGAGATGAGTCGCGCTGCAGCAGTAAATGAGTTGGTGGGCGAGGATTTAGCAGGTTGCGAGATCGCCTACATTACCGCCCAAAGGATGCTTGAGGCTGTCCTGGAAAGTGACGAAGAGCCCAGCGCTTCCAGGAAAGGCAGCATGAACGGCAAAGAGGGGTCAAAGGCCGACAGAGGCCCAATAAATGGTCTGGAAGCTGAAGACAGGGAGGTCGTGGAAAAGAGTGAGTGTTTCCTCTCATATCAAACATATCGTGGACCTTTTGCTGACATCTCGCCAGTGGTGATCAGTATCCGGGGTCGCCTTGCTGCTCTACGGAAAAAGATGGCGATGTTGAAGCGTACTTCAATGCAACAACCAATGGCGCCTTCCAGGACGCCCTCCGCTGCTGCAACAGGTGTTCCTTCGGTCGGCACAACCCCTCCTCGTTGAACAAGTGATGTTAATGAATTGCGGGCTTCCGGCAGCTCCAGGCCCAATGCGGCTAGGCTTTTCTTCTTTATTCATTATTCTAGCGATGATATGATAACGACAATGAGTATTCCCACTAACCTAGCACTTGAAGTGCTACAGACGGTCACGGACGTGGTCATGGCGTTGATCTTTTCCTGGGCGGTGTTCGTGGTTTTCTTTTTCTGGAGATTATCGTTGATACCTACACGAGCACTGAGGAGGCGCTTCTTGGACGCAAGTTACATGCATGATATGTTGCACTCTCGGCGGTGTTCAGGCAGGCACCTGCGTAGCACGGGCACTGTTGTTCGTATGGCGCTGGGAGCTTATGCGTTCGTTCTCTCATGGGACCGGTGTTGACGGTGGCGTTAGAGTAGGTTCCAACACCATATCGTCATATAATCATGGTATCTAAATGGTATTCCAAGCTTCAATCATTATATGCGCGACATGTCATGCTGTAGATAGCCTTGCAACTGCGTAGTGGGCCGCTGCGACTTGTTCTTCATTTTGTTAAGGAGTTCCGTATTTTTCGTATTACCATCACAGCCACCGCCAAAGCAGCCACAACACGAGCCACAGGTTACATCGCCTACTTAGCTTATGGATGCAACAGGATCGCAACGACACACCATCAACACCAGGCAAGACCGATGCTCGTCGTCAAGAATCGGGCGACGATGCAATTCGCATGGCATTGATGCCTTCTTTGCTACGATGGCTCACTATGGGGCAGTGTTTGTTCATGAGTTTGCATCATTTTTGTATGCTGCGCCCAAACAGCCTATTGCGCAGCCTGAATGATCCCAAGAGGCAGGAAACCTTGCTGCGCCTCCATCTAACTTCTAGTGACGCTCCGCCCACAAACGCCCGAAAACAACAAGTCTAAAGCAAGCAGTCTATCGCGGTGTCTCATCTAGCAACAAAAAAAAAGGGAAAAAATCTCAATGGTGAGGTACAGCCACAATTTTGGTGTTCTCCTCTGTTCCCCCACCCCCCGGTTCGTTTTCCCCCAGCAGTTGCATTGCTGCGGCTAGGTCGGTGCAATTTGTTGTTACATCCAATGCATTGAGTTGTCGATCAGATGTTTCGTGGAGCGTTTGGCTATCCTAAAAAGTATATCAGCTCTGTATATCTCGAAGGTTTATTTTTCTCTAAGTCATTGCTCACCTTCTCTTGGAGGCCGGTCCGGGTTGGGATTGGGCCTGGGGTTCTTCCCCAGTGCTAGCCCATTTGGCGGACGGTAGAAAGCCATCTTGGCTGATGGCTAGAGGAGAACAGGTCTTGTATGAATTGTTTCGTTTGGTTTTCTTTGCGTCGATGTATGACTTTCCTCGCTCAGGTGATTGGGGAATTTTTGGGTCAAACCATGGAGGCCCATGGTCCTCCTTATATACCCTTGGGTACTTGACTTGTACCTTTCTCTATACATCCGTCTTATTTGAGTCATTTGGGAGTCGCAGTGCCTGTTTTTCGCGCATCCGCGCATCGCATATTTCGCGCAGCCACACTGCTCGTTAGGGGGGTTCTGTCCACCAAGCTTACGCAGCTCGCACGGCTACGGTTGTCTTCTCTGAGCTATTACTTTTGCCGAATGTTCCTTTTGGGTTCTCTTCTTGTTCGCTGTCCTGTCCAAGCCGAAGACTATTACGTGTGATCGATATCAATTGCCTTACCAGGCCGCCAGGCAGATAGCGATTGGCTTTACGGGGCTGTGGCTTCGTCATGGGTTCGGACTGCACTTTTTTCATTTTTTTATTTTTGTCTCATGTGCACACTGTACCTGCACTGTACCTGCAGTAGTGCGGGTTGTGCCATCCAAGACCACGTCAGGAACCAGCGTGTGATAGGCAGAATTGAGTGATTTTTCATCTTTCCTGCTACGCGGTACAGGTACGAATATTTGGCTATCAGTCTAAGTTGCGCCTGTCTTGCGGCCTTTTCCACTCAAAATCCCCTCTCTCACTCCCAGGCATACAATTGTGGCTAGTGCTGACGCCTGACCCCTGATAGCTCATCGCTTGGCGTGCCGCCTCGCCTTAACCCCTTCCGCAGCCACCGCAGTCTGGACCTCTGTTGGCGTTGCAATGGCCCCTCGGTGCAGTTATGCCATCATCGTGGCCATGTTAATGTCCTCGAAGCCTTCATCCATGATGTCAGACGGAAGCACGTCATACTAGTCCCTGTCGTCCGCTCACCGTTTGGCTAGTCCTCTCATTGCGGCTTAGACTCATCTGTTTTCTGCATAGGTCCCCAGGGTCTTGTATGATCAACCTATCACGCCTCGTTACTGATTGCTTTGCCACCCTGCCCAGTGGTTAACATACCTTCTCTAGGGGGCCGTGGTTCCTTCGGCTTGGACTGTAGCGCGGCTGTCGAGTCCCTCATTGGGGTGGAAGTTCGTTGGATGATCTCGAACTGCATGGCGATGTTTATAACACCCGAAGTCTCTGTGCTATTCTATCGAGAAATGCAAAAGAGTTTGAAGTTTGTTGAGTGTATGCCAACTGTACGCTGGGCAATGCAGGTGATAGTCCGTCTGTAGTTCTGATTGATGGTTGGAAAAGAGAAATAGCTTGTGTCGCGACTCACCACCTCCTTTAAATAATGTTATGAAGCTACCATTGAGACGGTCTCTGTCATCGATGGTGGCAATCCCCTCTGACATAGCCCAGCATGGCCGCCAGTCTCAAGGCCACGGTGCGGCAATCAAGGCCTCCGAGACGATGACCAGAGAAGGGCTTCCAACCCCTCCCATAGCCGTAGTTCTAAGCCTCGACAGAGCCTCGATAGAGCCTCCTCGTATACCTGAGGAGATGTCATTCTTCTAAGCCACGGGGCTAATTTCTAGCTTGGGTTGCTCCTACGGCCGGAAGCTGGGCGGTGGGCACGCTTACCTTAGTGAAGGGGCAGGCTTCCAGTTAAGCCCTGTCGTAAAACTTAGATACTCCATATATTCCACATCGTGAACATTTCAGGGCTGCAGGAGGCCTCTAACTCGGCCGCCGAATGCTCGATTTCCCAATGCAGATATCTGTCCAGCCGTGGCTGTCGAACACCTGCTCGTAATCCGACCACCAACCCCTGGCACCCTTTACATAAGCAAGGCATACAGGCGACAGTCGACGATGTTGACTCCCTCATCGCAAGGCTGAAACTACTCTGCGCGGTCTAAAAGGCAGAACAAATGTCCTGAGGCACTGACTCACTTTGAAACAATGGGCAGTGGAAGGCGCTCAATTCCTGGAGGGCAGGGCTCGTTGCACTTCAACTTCCCACCCGTCTTACGGCAAATACGGCTCTTTCCGGGTCATTGCAGTCCTCAAGGCGCATTTCTGGGTGGGAAACAGCGGTCTATTCTCGAAGACGGTCTATGTATGTAGGTGTGCTCAACAGTATGGTCCGGTAGCTACTATGACTCCTTCCAATTGTACACTTTCTCCCAGGCCGCTGCCACTTGCAGGCACTTCAGGTCCTCGAACTTACGCCCTACGATCTGGATTCCCTGAGGGAGTCTGATGGTATCGTCATCCTCTGCGGGCACAAAACCTACGGGCAGTGACAGTGCCGGGTGACCGGTGGCTTATCACAGGTCAGCAATGAGGACGGCCATGGCGGGAAGTAGACCTACCATTGAATGACGAGGTGTTGTATACGTATCCAGCCGTCCGAGACAGCCGTTGCAAAGGACCGACCTCCTCAAAGGGAGGGAAGAGTTTCCGAGGCGGCACTGGTGAGGTGGGCATGACGAGTACATCGTACTCCTTCAATACTTGATCATATGCGTCCTAAGGTTCGGATCAGCCCTGCATCAGCCCCGTCGAACAGTGGCAATGAAAGAGCCCTGTATTACTTACGTTGACCTTCCTGAGCAGGTTGCTTGCACGAGCATGCAGCTGTGCCCCATATCTCTGCTCCAGGAACAAGCCCCTGAGATATAGGTTCTGGCCGCCCGGCCCTAATGCGTCGAACGCCGCCTGCGATAGTGACCCGCCCTTGGGCAAGCGGTCTGCCATGTACAACTGCTTCCGACCAGTCACATCTCCCAGCAGGCCTTGCCTCATTCCAGCGATTGGCAAGGAGACCATCCATATGATCGCTGCCTCGGCATGAAGTGGGATCGAGTAAGTGCTAACCTCGGCCCCCAGTGCTTTGAACTTCTCGATAGCACTCATGACTGAGGCGTTGACACTGGGATTCGGCACAGCGTATGTGAAGCCTTCTTCCAGAACGCCAATCTTGACGCCTTTCAAAAGCTCGTGAGCTGACTTGTTCGTCACGAAAGCCTTAACCCCTTCATCAAAATTGAGAGAGCCGGGTTTGATATCGATTGGCTGGCGATCATCCAGTCCATCTGCACCTGATATTGCCTCCAGAAGGAGGGCACAGTCTTCGACGGTCCTCGCCATTGGTCCTGCATGATAAATGGTTGCTTCTAGACTGACGATGCCGGTGTACGGTACAAGGCCAAATGTTGGTTTCAAGCCGACTACTCCGCAGTGATTCGCAGGAATACGGATGGAACTGGTTGCAATGGTGTCAGTGGCTGATCCGCAAGTACATTCCGATGTTGACCTTACCCTCCTTGATCACATCCGATGGCCATTTCCACTGCCCCTGAACCCACCAGTCTGCCACTCCCGCTGGAAGAGCCGCCACAACTGTACCCATCCGCATAGGGATTATGCACTGGTCCTGTCACTGCCGTGTCGCTGATTGAACCTCCTAAGCAGGAATTCTCGCAAGCTGTCACACATAGTCAACACGTCTGGTCCTCTCGGCAGCAGACAGGCGGACAGCTGCCTGCAAGGGGTCTAAACACAATTCAAGGGAAAGCTAGACGGACCTGCCTTCCCTGTGATGATCCCTCCAGCATCCATGATGCTGGTCACTATCGTTGCGTCCTGTATGCATTAGTGCCTGCCCGAGAGATGATCCGATTGGCACTACAATATCTGGAGTCCACTCAACCGCGGCACTGCCGTTGGTGCACCGCACACCGGCGAGCGCAACATTGTCCTTCAATGCTACCGTCCGATCTTTCAAGAGATCGCTAGTCGGCGAAGTGCTTTTGGCCGTGACCTTTAACCTGTTAGAGCCGACGTGCAGCGTTGCAGAAGGGAGAATGATCTACCTTGGTCGCCCAACCGCCTTTATCTGTGTCCTCTGGTATATGGATATCCGTTCTGGGATACTTCTCAAAGTCCACTTTCGGGACGTAGTCTGTCAGGTGTAAGTCAAGAAATTGTTTTTCCAGAAAGACAATTTCAGGGGTTGAAAAGGGGCTGCCGGACCCTCCATTCCCATGACGGTCTGTGCGCACTGGTCCAGGCCGCCGAGCAGGACTCGGAAGCCCTCAACATGGCGCTCGGGAATGACTAGGCCTGCTTTCGCGGCCAAGGCATTGAATTCCTCATGGCTGGGAAGAGACTCTTCACTATGTGTTGATGCATCATAATAAGCTTCTGTATATTCTTGTGGTCGTGATGGCGGCTCTTTATTGTACGGATAGATAACTTACTTCACATTGGGTACACCGGGCAGAGACATTTTCCTCGTTCTCCACGAAATAATACCTCGTCCTACAATTGATCGCTGCGCAGAATGATAAGGGATTATGATAGATATTTGGATCTTGGATTGTCTCGAAGACCACTGTCTTATTCCATTATCGCCGGGTTATCAATTAGGCCAACCCTTCTATCACTTTAACGGCCATCGCGGTATGCCGTGAGAGATATGGCCGCTGACGCACGTTCCTATGTGAGATAAGCATTTCTGGGCAACGGAATAAAATGCCAGCCAGCACGAGCTCATGGCCTGGCCATGTAAGTTAGTGCCTAGGCCCGCGGCGAACTGGATGAGATCAGATCTGTTTCAGAATCGTGTAGTGGTTAATATACCGTATGTTTGGATATTAGATCTAACAATGGCGATGGGCTGCCTGCCCCTGTTCCCATCTGTTTACAATCTCCCCTGTTCATTAACTGCTCGGCTCTAGTAGGTATCATGGCTTCTGATCAAGCTTTCTGAGCTGGTAGTCGAACAAAGTGAAGATGATCGTGAAACACAACGGAATGCTATTGATATGAATTGATTCCTAGTGTACAGGGCAGAACGTCGTGTTATCCACTTCAGACTCCTTTCAAGCTCGGAACAAATTGATTGAAGCATCTATTCAAAGCATGGACAATAATATTACCCCATGCTCGAATTAACCCCCCATTTCTGCTTCGTGAAACAGGAGAGCTGTTCCTCGGGGTGGCCGGGATTGCTAGCCGCGCGATAGGGCCAGCCAAGCCGGAGTGAGTGATATCGGCGCTTGCATCCAATGAAATGAGACACAAAGCACCTTAGCACGAAACTCCATGGCGGGACACATCCCGATAATGCGGGTCGCGATCGTTTATCGGAGCGGGTAGCTCTTATCGGCGTCGGGTAGGAATCCTTGACTCAACGAGGGATTGGAGTCCCGGTCTGCTTTATATTCTGAAATTGAGCGCTTTAGATTATTCTTGCAATCTTAGATATCATCTATGTATTGAGACTTTTCCTTTTCCATCATTAATTCAGGAGAATACGGTGGAAGAAAATGCCGGCCACATTGCAGAACCCTTCCCTGAGGCGCGTGGATGCCTCGGATTATGAGGGGCTGATCCAGGTCCTCAAGGAGGATGGTGGCGTCATAATCACCAACTTTGCCAGCCCTGAGGAAGTGCAGAAGGTCAATGAGGAGACGAAGCCGTGGATTGACGCAGACAAGCCGTGGAAGGTATGGATCCCGGCTGCCCCTTATATATATATTCATCTGAGCGTCCCTGGACTAACATGACCACCCACAGGGCGCCCTCTTCCCTCCAGAAACACGCCGCTGCACACGTCTCGTAGGGCGGAGCAAGACAGTTAGGGAGAAGTGGCTTTTGCACCACAGCATTGAGCGGCTCACGCGGGAGTTCCTGTCCAAGACGACCAAGAACTGGTACGAGGACAAGCAGCACACGTACACGACGACGCCGATCCTGGAGATCAGCATCACCATGGAGGTGCGCCCGGGCGCCAAGCGGCAGCGCCTGCACCGCGACGACAAGAATCACCACGTCGATCACAAGGACCAGACCCAGACGGGTTACCAGAAGGACGCCGACGTCTCGATGGGCTTCCTGATCCCAGGCATCAAGACGACGGTGGAGAACGGCGCGACGCTGGCGATCCCCGGCAGTCATCTCTGGGATGACAGTAGACCACCCTCCATCGAGGATGTGGTCTATGCTGAGATGGATGTGGGCGAGTGCTTTGCCTTCTTAGGGGCCACGTACCACGCTGGCGGGACGAACAGCACCCTCGACCAGAATCGGCCCATGCACTCACTGTTCTACTGTCGCAGCACGCTGCGTACCGAGGTACGTTCTCTCAGAACTGGGCGTATGGGTGGACTGTTTCAAGGACCGAATTGCTGACCGAGTTGTACAGGAATGTCAATACTTGGTTTATACGCCAGAGGAGGTCATGTCTTGGCCACCGGCGGTCCAAGAGAAGATAGGATATGGAGTCTCGCATCCAAATCTGGGACATGTCGACTTCGTCAAGCCCATGGAGTACTTCAACGATGCATATGACAAGGATGCAATCAAGGACTTGGACGATGTGGAGGCTGCCATATCTGCTGCAGCGGCAGCGAAGAGCGCTTAAATTTACGTGGATGAGTGGATATAGCTCAGGTCTTCTCAAGAGTATATAGTGACGTGGTACAAGAACATCGCCGTTCTGAGGTCTCACAGCTAAGCCTTGGTCGAATCATTAAAGAGTAATTCTCTGTAGCAGATACAGCAGTCTTCTGTTCATCTAGTCAACACATGCTATATGGCCGTCATGCTGCTCAGTCGCTCCTGATCAATATGAGACATATATATGTACATTTTTCTCTTCAATTTTCAAGTACTATCCTCTGAGACATCTATATTCATAGCATGGTCTCTTTCTTGGGTGGCAGAGTCACCAGACCCTTGGCCTCTTTCGTCTTCAATTGCAGCGTCTTCAGGAGCCCATAGATCACCTTCAGCGTCGGTGTGGGAACACCCAACTTCTGGGCCTCGCGCAATGGCTCGCCCACGATATTCTCGAACTCAATGTAGTTGCCCTGCGGGTAATTTGTCAGCTTGGGGAGCGCACTGAGAGTGGAGATTACGCACCTTCTCGATATCTTGCTGCATACTAGGCTTGAAGAAGATGTCTTCAGGATCCGCCACAATCATATTCTCCACCGCGTCGTCGGCCAACTTGTGGCCTGCCGCCTTTGCAGCGTGCCAGATCTCCCACATGGCGGGCCGGATCAGGTCGTCGACGGGCTGTCCGTAGATCCTCATCCGCGAGGTGTCCATGCGCGTAATGGCGCAGACGGAGTTGTAGCAGGCATTGTACAGTAGCTTCCTCCACCGCACAAACTGCACGTTCTCGTCGAGCACTCCGTCGACCTTGCCTGAGGCGTTGTAAATGTCGGCGAACTTCTTGGCGGCTTCAAGTTGCTCTTCTGCCGAGAGATTCGGGTTGCTGAATGGGCCAATGTACAGGAGGTCGTGGTCGTTGTGGAGGATGCTGCCATGCTGAGTCTCCGTGGCACCGATCAGAGAGACGCCCGAGAGGATGGTGTTCTTGGGGAAGGCCGCAATGAGCGGTCTCTCGATGTTCAGGCCATTTTGGACGAGAACAATGACCGTGTGACCTTCCGTCACTGCTGGGGCAATGATCTCAGAGACGGAAGGAGGGACGTCTGCGATGTTCTTGGTGGTCACCACAATGAAGTCAAAAGGCTTCAGCCCCTCTTTCGCAACATCGGGCACCTTGTTGACAACTACTCTCATTAGGTGGGCTTTCGACAGCATCGACAGAATAACATACTGGAAGTGGGCTTCCACCCCTTCACATCTCCATGGTCCAAGGAAGTCAATGTGAAGCCATATTCCTTGACAGTGTTATAGTTGGAGCGCAACACGGCCGTGACGATGGCCTTGCCGCCGACCTCGAGGTTGTAAGCACCCATGGTGCCCACACCGCCGCTGCCCACCAGAAGAACGTTCGCTTTGTCTTGCATCTTGATTTATGGGATAGTACACAATCGAGGAGATGCGGAAGGAGGAGATGCGGAAGGAGTAGATGTAGCACACATCCTGGTGACTACTTCTCTCGATATTTATTATTTATTTCTCGTGCTCACGGTTCGGCGCCGACTGGCCTTATCGGCGAGCCCGAACTCGGTGGGTGGACCCTTGGCTAAAGGGAGCTACTCTAGCTGGAGCACGTCTTGCGCGGACCCTGTGCTCTAAGCCGTTGACGGGCCCAAACCGCGCTCTACGAAAAGTTACAAAGAGGCTTCTCTAACACATCATCATCTTTGTTAAAGGTGGAGAAAGCCGGTCAAACAGGATGGAAGGCGGCCTGAAGAGCGGGATGCTCAACATGCCATCGTCTGGGTTCCCTCTAGAATCTTTCTCTAAGAGTGTTTCAATGATCAGTGGATCACCTGTTCTTTCGCACTGCATGTATCAGATATACTGCTGGAAAAAATGTTGTATAATCATGAAATCGCATTCATCGCGGATCTGTGAGTTATTCACTTGCATGTGCAATAATCAGATCTGAGCTGCCCCACGCTGAGCTACTCGGTACCTAGAGTTTCGGTGAATCTAACGAATCAACGTGCATATGGTAAAGCTAACCGTATGAAGTAAATGGGGTACTGTACGGTTCGAAAGTCAAATAGGCGTAATGTTAATCCGGCACATGAAGCGCTAGTTGAACTTTTTGAAGATTCGCAGCGATTCAATCAATCATTTCACGCCTCACGCTCGAACTCATTGTGCAGGGCCAGCCAGAACCATGGCCACAGGAACGACAACAATGACTGCTGAGCAGTCGCCAACGGCTCAAGTCAAGATCCAGCTGAGCACAAGGCATGACGATATTGCCCTACCAGAGAACACGGGACCCATCCTCGTCTCGACCAGTAAGTACAAGCCCGTCAAATACATCTTAGCCAGCAGTACTGACGCAAGGTATCAAAGGTCTTCGCCGTTATGCCCTATCCACTCTCGTAAACACGCTCCTCGAGTCAGAAAAGCCGATACCATTCGAATTCCTGATCAACGGCTCCTTCCTCCGCACCTCCATCGACGAGTTCCTGACCGCAAATGGCATCTCCGCCGAAACCACCCTGCAAATCGAATACGTCCGCGCCCTGATCCCACCATTACATCTCGCCTCGTTCGAGCACGATGACTGGGTGAGCTCGGTGGATGTGCTCTCCACCACATCACCGGCCGCCGTATGGGCTGGTGATGATGCCGCACCGACCGCAGGGCAGGAGCGCATACTTTCAGGAAGCTATGACGGCCTGCTGCGAGTGTGGAACATGTCATCCCAAGTCCTTGCGACGTCTGCACCAGGTTCCGAGGGTGGGCATACGGCAGCTGTGAAAGCAGCCAAGTTTCTCTCCCCAAGTCAAATCGTTTCGGCTGGACTCGGCCGTACGGTCCGAATCTGGAACTATAAGGAGTCTGACGACCACTTCTCCGCGTCCATGACTCCCACACTCACGCTCTACGGTCATACCGGGAGCGTCGATTCTCTCGCCATCCACGGTCCCTCCCACCGTATCCTCTCCGCATCCGCGGACCACAGTGTAGGCCTTTGGTCCAGCAGGAAATCCGACGCCCCATCAGCACCCTCGTCTCTCATCCCCAGCAAATCCTCCACGTCTTCTAAACGCCGAAAACTCAACCCTGCACCAGCACCAAACACATCCACAAGAGGACCTCTCTCTCTCCTGAAGGCCCACACCGCGCCTGTGTCGGACGTCATCTTCGCCCCATCCGACTCCACCGTCGCATACTCCACCTCCTGGGACCATACTCTCCGGACATGGGATCTCCCCACTGCCGCTGTTGTCGACACTCGCACCACCTCTCACGCGCTCCTCTCGCTGACGGCGTTACCGGAGCTGAACTTGCTCGCAGCCGGCACCTCGGCGCGGCACATCACGCTCATCGACCCCCGCGCCTCGGCGACCACGGTCTCCGCCATGACGCTACGCGGCCACACAAACGCCGTCGTGAGCCTCGCTCGAGACCCTGATAGTACGTATGGCCTCGTGAGCGCGTCGCACGATGGGACCTGTAGGATCTGGGACGTGCGGGCGTCGAGGAATGAGACGGAAGGAGTTGTGGGCGAGAGCGTGTACACTATCTCTCGCGAGAGCTTGCCGAAGGGGGCCGGCAGAAGGGTCGGCGGGGAGGGAGTAAAGGTGTTTGGTGTTGTATGGGATAGAGAGGTCGGTATCGTGAGCGTGGGCGAGGACAAACGGGTGCAGATCAATAGGGGTAAAGGGGTAATGGAGAACCGGTGATACGTTGAATTGACAACGTTGATACGTTGAATTGACAACGTATTCGGATACCTAGCATAGCATCATCGGCGTTTCTCCATCGACAATGAAAAGGTTATAGAGCACTCGAATTGCAATTCTTGTTTGTGAGCAATGACTAGCAAATCCTAGATTCCTGTTATGTGACAATGCAACGCCGGTGTGACACCTTGGTTTTGCCTACCCTGACGCCGTTATGATAGTAAAGAAGTAAAATGTTCTAATCGACCTCCATTTCATCTTCTTCTTCGTCCTCGCCATCACCGTCGCCCTCGCCCAGCAACTCTCTATCCATATCGTCTAGTTCATCATCTTGCTCCATGTCATCCTCATTCTCCCCTTGAGGCGCATCATCCGGACGCTTCGAGGCCTTGACCACCTTGCTCTTGACCGCCACACCGCCCGTCTCCCATCGATCCAGCCTTCTCACAGCCCGCCTCAGCGCAGACACGTACGCCGCTGCTTCCTCGCCGAAGTCGTCATCCTCCCACTCGTCTGGGACCAAGCCGCCAACAGCAATCTCATGCTCCGTATCCTGGAGATCCAGCCTTCCGCATCGCCGCCAAGCGCGCCAGAGAGCGCCTTGCTTTTCTCGCTTGCGCCTTGAGCGGTCAAATACCTTCTGTTTCCGCTGAAATAAGTGCCAGTCCACCTTTTCTTGCCGGTTCCGCTCGACTGCCAGCTGATGCTGCGTAAGCGGGCGAGATCGCCTTGGATGCGCCCCCGATTCACTAGGGTAATGCAGTCCTGGATGGCCAGAAGAGATTGGAGATGGCGACCCACGGGCATGATCCGATTTCGTCTTGAGAACAAGACGATGTGCACGAGAATAACGACCACGGCCAGTCCTTGGAGCACTATCATTGTTGAGCAGCGTCCCCACACGCATGCCGCTTGTTGGCGTTGGACGAGAATCAAATGTTGAGTGTAAGCCAGTGGTTGATGACGGCGAAGCCGAACGTGTCCTTTCAGTGTCGGAACCATGACCATTATCTCGCGCGGAGTATCTTGAACGTTGTCCACGTCCACGAGGGGCTGGTGATGCGTGATCGTCAGCGGGACTTAATCCGCCGTCTTCTGAAGCTGCTATGGAGTTGAGGGCTGTAAGCAGCTGGGTTAGTAACTGCTCTTGAGGACGGAACAGGAGGAATAAGTAGCTCACCCCAGTCACTCTTTCTGCTTCGTTTGGTGGGAGGACCTGCTATGATTTCCTTATCCAGGATACGTTTTCGTTCCACCTGCTTTGCGCTACCATACGCAATTTCTTCATCTGTGTCGACATTTTCTAGATTTGCCTGTTCGTCCGTCAAATGCTCAAAACCCGGGACCTTGATCGGCAAGCCACCGGTCCCTTCCCCTTCCTCTCCAGGGCCAAATGGATTGTTCAGCGCTGCGGTCTTGGTAAAATCGCTTTCAAGATACCACCACATGAGCCACAAGAATGCTCTTGCTCTGCTCCGACTACTAATGCTGCTTCGCATGACTAGATCGAAGAAATCCCTTGGGGGATGGAAGTGCATCTCAGACACTTTAGGAGCATACTGAGCGAGCACAAATATGAGGTGTACCGGGTTCGTACGAGGTATAGGCATAGCTCTAATCTTCTCCAATGTGTTCGGTTGCTCTGTATCCTCAGAAGCACCCTTGAGTATTGACTTCAGGCGTGGCGCGTCCTGTAGTTGCTTATACGCCGTCGGATCTTGATGTGCCTGGAGAGACGGAATCGAATGGTAGGTGCGCAGTTGCGCACGCATCTCCGGAAAGACTAGGTTGAATGGTCAGCATACTATCAACATAGGTATCATGCTGCATACAGTTGAGTGTGGTATTCATCCGGCCAACATTGACCAACAGGCAAACCATAGCCATATTGAGAGCAGCTGGCTTGTCCGACAACAGCTTGTCTTTCAGGATTTTGCTGGTCTTACTACTGTGGGCCATAGCACTGATGTAGATATCGGCAAATGAGTGTCCAGTTGTATTATCCGTGATGTTTGTAAAGGCAGGAGTGGTATCCTCGAAAACAGCCTTCAGAAAGTCATACTGAATATCCTTCCTCCACAGCGGTATGCCATCCTCCTTCTTCAGGTGTTTGATCTTATTGTTCGAATAGACAGAGGTGCCACTGCCAAGGTTGAGGTTCGCGCTGTTCCCTCCACCATTGGCATTGCGAGCTTTGCCGGAGCTTGCTTGTCTCGTGGTTGCCATGTCTGACGCAGCTGCTGATGGGGTAGCATCGTTGCGATCCTCGTCCCCTTCTTCCTCCGTGCTATCTCTATGTAAATCTCCTGCTTTCGGCGAAGCCATCGCGGTGTCCGGGGCGGAGCTACCGCTTCGTTTCGTCGATAGCTGAGCTTTCTCCTTGCCTGCTGAAGCCTGGAGGTAGCGTTGACGAGGCCTCAGCACCGATGACAGGCTGTTCTTGAAGTTACTGGATTAATCGTGTCCAGGCATAAGGCTCAATAAGGAATAGAAGAAAGAGGCGTCGTGCATGGCCGGATAGTGTTCATGCTTGATTGTAACTAAATCATGCTCTAGGATCACTCCATACTTATACCACCTTCAGGACGCGAGCTTAGCCCACCGTCATTTTTAAACGAAGCGAGGATAGCATCCATCTCTGTCGCGTAAAGTACCACCTACCTGTACGCGCACCGCCCGGTTACATGCTCACAGAATGAACTCAGAATGAACTGGGAATGACCACCAATAATAGTGGATCAATAATATCAATCAGGCAGTGAATACAACCATCGGCATAGATCTACTTAGGGGAGAGTCACTGAAGGATTACCTAAGGTAGCAATCTTGTCATCAAACATGTGACGACGATACGAGTCACTTGGGTGTAGGACGATAATCTTTCACACATATCGTCAATGGGACGGACATTATAGAGATGGTACGGAGAACACGAGTGAAGGATCTTAGCCAGATTGCATTGAGCACATTTAAGAACACTTTTTTTTGTCTGAACCTTCCAGACCTCCCAATGACCTATCGGTCTGCAGCTCAGGACTAATGACCCAGGATGAGCGCCATCCATGCTTCAAGCTCCCATGATGGACACGGGCCACCTCACCTCGACATGCGGAAAACAACTCGTCCCGCTTGGAAGAAGAAACAGCTGAAGGGTATATCAACGTTCTTATGCCTCTTGAGAAAACGCCATGCCACAATGGAAGTGGTACGTCCGCAGAGAAGTCCCGGCGAGGTATCGTCAGATCGAAGTCTATCAATGACAACTTCGAGCCGAATAGAAGATCTATGACGACCGATATGCATCGAGGACCACGGAAGATATCATGCTTTTGACGAATGAAAAAATAGCCGTAATAAAGGCCGAGCACAAGGCGTAATGAAAGCCGCAATCTATCGTAGGTGGACAAACGGTTGTAGAGTCGTCACTTCGTAAAGCATGCTTTTCGTCACCCATATAGGTCCTCCCATTGAACCCATGGTGACAAAACGGAGCCTGCCACGAAGCTCCCGACTTATGCGGCCCGACGACACCTTTTATGTGTCAAGCCACATTCAACCCCGGAAGTGCAATAAAAGCCAACGCTGTCTATCAGATGGTATCAAAAGCCTTTGAATGACGACCAGTCGGCTCCCGACCCATAGATATGCACCTGCCCGTGCTGTCCACCCTGGCTCAGTCGATGAATGACGGCGTCTGCCAGCAAATGAGAAACAGCAAAGCCAGCAAAATCTAAAACAGAACGAAAGGAAATGTCTGAGGGGCTGATGGTGAAATGCGAGCCTCTCGTGCCCTGTAGCTGAACATCAATTCAGATTGGGCCTTGTTCAGCATGAGGCCTCTACCACCATGACTGACCACCAGGTCCGGATGGGTTGCCATACGCGCCACCACCACCGCCGCCGTATGCACCACCTGCAGCGCCGCCATAGCCGCCGCCGCCATAGCCACCGCCGTAAGAAGGAGCTGCTCCCCAACCGGCACTACCGCCACCGTAGGAACCACCACTGCCACCGTAGGCTGGTTGGCTGTAGGAACCGAAACCACCTCCACCTGGCTGTTTCCGGAAATCCCTGTTGCCGCCAGCTCCACGGCCGCGACCACCACCTGGACGACCGCCACGCCCGCCTCCAAAGCTGCCGCCTTCGCGGGCGATGTTCTCAAGGAAGGCGGGGATATCTTGGTGAGCTTCCTTGAGCAGATCAATGAGATCACGCACAACACCACGATTGCCACGGTTGAAGAAAGCTGTGGCGATACCAGTGTTACCGGCACGACCGGTACGACCAATGCGATGGACATAGTCGTCAATGTCCGTGGGCAGATCGTAGTTGACCACGTGGGTAACGTTTGGGATATCAAGACCACGAGCAGCAACAGCGGTAGCCACAAGGATAGGGCAACGGCCAGTGCGGAACATCTCCAGAGCACGCTCACGCTCGCGTTGAGTGCGATCACCGTGAATTGACGTCGCAGGGAAATTCTGGTTGATGAGGAAATCGGACAAAGAGTCTGCCATGCGCTTCGTTTCAACAAAGACCAACGTCAGACCAGCACCATGAGTGTGGAGGATGTCAAGAAGCACTGAGCGCTTGTCAACATCCTCGACATACTCGATCTTCTGAGTAATATTCTCTGACGTAGAGCCGACACGCCCGACCGACAAGAAGATGTAATCCTTCAGGAAATCTCTTGCTAGCATCTGGATGTCACGCGGGAATGTGGCTGAGAACATGAGCGTCTGACGGTCCTGGACACCAGGCATATCTTCGCCTTCGACGATACGACGGATTTGAGGTTCGAAACCCATGTCCAACATGCGGTCAGCCTCGTCCAGAACCAAGTACTTGATGTTTGCCAGGGAGATACGACCGCGCTCAATCAGATCGACGAGACGACCAGGGGTAGCCACGAGAAGGTCACAGCCACGCTCAATTTGGCGGAGTTGTGAGCCGATATCAGCACCTCCGTACACGACGCAAGGACGAACCCACGAACGGTAGGCGAACTTGCGAGCTTCATCGTAGATTTGCGATACCAACTCGCGCGTAGGCGCAAGGATGAGCGAGGTGGGATAAGCCTTGCGTTGACGGCCATAGCCATAACCACCGGCAGGTTGCGCAGCCGCGGCCGAAGGTCCCTTGATGAAAGCTTGAGAAAGGATAGGGAATAAGAAACCACCAGTCTTTCCAGAACCGGTTTGAGCGCAGGCCATAAGATCGCGTCCGCCCATGACAATAGGGATGGAGTACTTTTGAACAGGCGTCGGGACCTTGTAGGAGGCCAACTCGATGTTGCGGATGAGATGGTCATCGAGGGGGGGATTCGTGAACGTCGTCACCGGCTCGGGAACATCGTGACCAGATGCTTCAACAGGGATGTCGTCATACTTTTCGAAGTTGATACCGGTGTGTTGCTTAGAAGGATCATTGGGAACGCCAAATAGCTCGCGCTCGAGGCGAGGGTTCGCCGGACCAGGGATGTGTTTGCCATCTCTCCACTGCCCGTCGCCCGAGCCGCGCGCCGAGGAAGAAGCGGGGGCACCACCGCCATAAGAGCCACCTGCACCTGGTTTCCCATAAGCACTACTGTCGAATGGTCGAGGGGCCGGAGCTGAAACAGGCTGCCAGGCACTGCCATTTGCTGAGGGGCCATCAGTACCTCTTGGGGTAAAGTTGGGCGCATCCGCGTTAGCCCAGTCGCCGGGGGGGCCACCAGAAGAGAAGTTGCCACTGTGCAATATGTTAGCTATGATATAACGACGTTCTGGATACCCGGGAAAATTCACATACCGAGCAGGAGGTGCCCAAGCACTACCATTCATGGCACCGTTGGGTGCAGGTCCGTCCATCTGACCGTTCACTCCGTTCACTGGAGGTGCCTGCATCTGACCACCCATCTTGTTCCGAAGGTGAGGTGGGATGTAGGCAGAGCGCTGAAATCCACCTTGCGGACCAGGTCCTGCGTGTTGGGACTCGTTGATGGAGAGCCCATTCATATTAAGATTCTCCGCCATGTTGTAAGTTGTTGTGTTTGTGTTTGCGTGTGGTAAGAGTGAAGGCTTCAGCGGATCGTCAGATGTAAATCTGATATGTACTTGGGTTAATGCTGAGGGACAGAGATGGAAATCGATAGAACAGCTCTGGTTTGATAATGTCTCGAACCGTGTATTGGAAGACTTCGGATTCTGCTAGATGCGGCGAGACAAGTCTTGAGGCGGGAAGACACGTGGGTTGAAGTCTAGAAGCGCAAAGATATGAACAAGAAACTGAAAAGCTTCCCGTTCTCTATGTCGACGCGTAAATGAAAGAACCACAGGAAAGAAGATTCCCCAGGGTCCCTATTTGACGTGAGTGGAAGTGGGTTGTTGATGGGAGGAAGTGTGGGGGAAGTGAGGAGAGGATTGAGGATTGAGGACAGAAGGAGGTGAGAGGTGAAATAAAGTCCAGGCTGAGGCGACAGGGCTACTTTAGCCCTTCACGTACTTTTTTTTCTGCAGTTTGCCGCTGAAGAAATTTTGGCGACGGGCGCCAAGCGGCGTAAGCGAGAGAGGGCAGGGGCGGCGAAGTGGTCGAAAAGGGGAAGGCCCGGCTATGCCCGATTAATAATAACGACCTGCCAATCTGTTCCTTGGTGTCTCAAAACACTGAGACCCGGGGTTGTATGAAGATATGGCTGGTGGCTGGTGGCTACTGTTGGTATCACGGTCCACGTTATGACTACTGCCTTACACCTCTATGCTACGCTGATGGATCTACGTTTCAGACCGTCTGGGAAGCCACCGAATTGACACAAATTTCTGGCAGATGATAAAGAACTCAGTTGTATGCTGCTTTGCCACCGCCCCTCCGTGTCTTGATGTACACTCCCACCATGCCCAAAACAATCACAAACAGACCGATCATCTGCAGATTGTTTAGAGTCATGTCATTGCCTGAAGGTGTCGTCACCTCGACAGGCATTTGGACCTCTGCCTGGTCGTCGTGAGGTGGTTTCAACGGCTCGATGTCCAGTTCAGGCCCTTCCACAGCAGGAGCCGCCGATCCGATCAGGTCTTCAAGCGTGGAAGCCAAGTATCAGCAACTCCTGTGTAGTACGACGGGCAGAAAGAAGACTAATCAAAGCTCCACATGGATACCTTCTTCGGGAACAGGCAGTTCACCACTCTTGGCGATCTTAATTGGCTCTGTAGGCTTGTCGCCTCTGCCCTTGGGGACATCTTCGATCGCCGAGACGATATCCATGCCTTCGAGAACTTCGCCGAATACAACATGTTTGCCATCCAGCCAGCTCGTAATAGCTGTTGTGATGAAGAACTAAGAATGAGACATTAGTCAATTGGGCCTCAAGGTAACTGTCGATTAGACTGCTCACCTGAGAGCCGTTCGTGTCCTTGCCAGCATTCGCCATACCTGGATACAGGGATGATCAGTGATGAAAGTCCATGAAGCTTTCGACATAATCTTACTCAACAACCCCGGCTTGCTGTGCTTCAGCTTGAAGTTCTCATCGGGGAATTTGTCGCCATAAATGGACTTGCCACCAGTTCCTGATGTAACATCATTAGATGGCAGTCAAAAATATAACCCCAGTGGGGACTCACCATCGCCCTTAGTGAAGTCACCACCTTGAATCATGAATTGCTTGATGACCTGCAATCATTGCATTAGACGCTGGATTTTCTGACGGACCACCTCTCAACATACCCTGTGGAAGGTAGAACCCTCGTAGCCATAGCCCTTTTCTCCGGTAGCAAGAGCTCTTGTTGCGTGGATCAGCATCCAGAAGTTGTGGCACCAGCACCTCTATCATACCTGAAGTTCTCGGCTGTCTGGACGAGACTCAGTACTCATCCAAGCTCACAATTAAGTGGGACTCACCTTCGGCACAGTCTTGCCATAAAGACCCAGCACAATCCGTCCGAGCGGTTTATCACCATGCTCGATGTCAAAGTAGACCTTTCAGAAGTCAATGGGTGTCTTGCGAGGAAGCTATGGTGCTTCTGGCTCACCTTATGGGTAATCTTGGGCCCCTTTGCCGCCTCCGTAGTCTGAGCGAGGAAAAGGAATGTGGCAGTGAGCAACACTAAAGCCGTGATGATAATTCTCTGAATGGTAGCCATCTTGAAGGACAATTCAACCAGTAAATTGACCTAGATGATGAGGATGGTACCTTGAGCTGGATCCCTGAAATGCGGAGATGCAACTTGGCCCGAGGGACCGTCCTACTGCCGCTAAAGTACCTCATTATGTAAGCGGCCCCCGGGCTACTGGCGACAGAATCGCAGCCGTCAAATGTACGAGTACACGAAGTACCTTCAAAAGATCGCAACATCGTCAGTATCAGCGTTGCTGTGGATTGACTCCTATTATACTATTACAAGAGGAGACAAAATGGTATGCATCCGTGCCCCGGAAACAGTATGTGACCTTGCTGAGCATCATCTTTAGGTTTTCCTTCTTGGGGTCAACTTCCCAGAAAATCTTCTAGTCAAGGTATGGCGGGATGTTTGAATCCTATTGTCCATTGACTTGGGACACTTGAGACACGAGATATTGATTGCTGCAGAGGGCACTCCAGGGATTCTATGGCATTGGCTCACATACCGCGGAACGAATCCTAGCCCGCCACTATATCACCCCCTTTCAGAGGGTCGGCACACTTGTGAACAAACAAGTCGCGGATCTCACAGCGGAACTTTCCACCATGACGATAGAGAACGATCTCAAGAGGAAAGTACGCGAGAATATTAGGAGGTTGCGAGATATGGGGTCATATAGGGGTAGGCGACACGCGATGGGTTTGCCGGTTAGGGGACAGAATACTAGGACACAGGTAAGAGCTTTGCATTGTATCAAGATGGGCGCAAAGGCTGACTTAAAATTGCAGATTACAACTGCGCGGAAATTGAACCGGATAGAAAGAAGAGGTTAGGTTGTTATATTTGGCGATTGTGGTATTCACGGTAGCATTTCTGGCGTTAGGATTTTTTCAACGAGATGCAGGTTGAGCGTTATGCATAGATTTAGGCTTTGAGTGACCTAACAACTCTTCTTTTATAAAAATGATCCATGCCAAAAGCCCTTTAGAGGTATATGCCACCACTGATACACATCAACAAACGCTATGTTTTGATATTGACGATTAGCAAAGCCTTCCGCGTGCCTTGAGGATTTCTGGAAATCCCCCCTCAGGTCTCCTCTCTATTCCGCTCCGTTCTTACTTCCAGTGTCTGATTTGATCCTTTATTTCGACACTTTCGCCTTCGCTTGCTCGACTACTCCTTTGGTGGCTTCCACGGCCTTGTCGGCCTTAGCACCAACAGTGTCAACTGCTGATTTCGCCTTCGCCTCCAGATCCTTCTCGCGCCCGCCCATACTAGTAGAAACGAATTAGCGAGTGAAAGATGGGGTGAAAGATGGTGTTGCCAATCCCTGATGCGCACTTACTGCCAGTAATTAATGTATCTGTACCCCTGAGTCACTTGCCCACCGAAGTTGATAAAATGGCATCCGAATAGGAGATAGTTCTTAGGTGTGACTGCCAGGGCGTAGCGCATGAATGTCGCAGAGTAAAGCGTCAAGGCTGCGGTCATCTTGCCAGAGATGCTGCTTGTGAGTCAGTGATAGTTCGAAATCTGAGCGCATAACGTGACACAGGAAGGAGATGAGTGAGAACGCACATCTCAGGGTCTTTCTGTGTATCCATTATCGCCGCAATCGGGATACCAAAGTTTGAGGCAGGACCCCAGAAGTCTAAGGGTAGCAGAATATAAATTAGTTGTCCGGGACAAGTCTCCAGGATTTTGGGCGAGCGTCAGCTCCTTCTTTTGACTTACGAGTCGAGCAGAAGTAGTCCAGCACCGGATTGGCGCGGATCTTCGAGTTCGCGGCCTTTATGAGTGCTGCCATGTTGATTGACTGGATGCTTGCAGACCCTGTTCGCGGAGACCCTGATCAACATGTAAGGTACGTACGCAAGGCGAGGCAGTAAGAGGGGGTCTGTCGGTTGGTTTCGGGAGTTAGCGGCACCATACTCCTAGGATCACGTGATATGGCTACAAATAAAGTATGGAGAAGTGCGCGCATCATTGTCACGATGTTTGGTAAAAGGTTACCGCATTTTTATTTGCTCGTGCGGCTGCCATAGGACAGACATTCTATTTCCATATCCTGTATATTGTACATTGATTGTTTCGAAGCTTTTGATGGATGGTACTCCTGCAAACGCCTGCTGAACCGAACTTTGGATATCTCCATCCATGACCTCTCCATCATCCTGCTTCCGCAATCATCCTAGCGGAGTCTAGGAGATAGGCCGTCTCGGCTCCCTGCTGCTATAACAGCGCCGTCTCTTTTGCTGAACTTTCAAAGACCATCAACTACACTACCGACCGAACCCAGGAGGGAAGCCTCTCCCTTGACCAGGAGGCGGCTGAAAGCCTGGAGGAGGGAATCCGCCAGCTGTTTTACAAGCAAAGATTAGCGAAATGCAACAATATATCGTTTCGGTAAGTCACTCACGTGGTCCTGGAGCAGGAGAACCAGAGAATCCGGGAGGTACAAAGCCAGCTACACAGATTGTCAGAGATAATGAATGAAACTTGAGAGCCTCATTAAGAACTTACGGGGTCCGCCTGGAGGACCGCCGCGTCCACCAAAGCCCGGCGGTGCCCCGGGAAAGCCCGCAGGTGGGAAGCCTCCTGGGAACCCCCCTGGAGGCGCCGGCGCACCAACACCGGCAGCCGGTCCGGTCAATCCAATATGCAAGCCTCGTCCAGCGGGTCTGCTGATACCAGGTCCTGCTGCTAGTGTCGCAGGAGCTGGTCCACCACCAGGAGCGCTTGTGCCCAAACGTGCTGAGGGGTCCGCCGGTGGGGGCCCATCAACGGAGCAGGAGACGATATGTGTGCCGCGAAGAATAATAAGTCCAAGTGTACGCTTCTCTTCTGACTCGACGATGGCTGGAGCAGTAGCGCCGGGTGCTGTTTGAGTGGCCTTTGTAGGCTTTCGCTTTACCCGACGAAACTCTTCGGTATCCGCAAGAACGAGGTTCATGTGCTGTGGAATAATCAGTAGAGGAATGACACAAGGTAGACCGATAGAGCATACTTTGTCAAATGCTAGCATCTGCCCGGTCATCTGACGCCCATCGTTCAATGTGACCCTCATCCTGTAATTGATCTTCGCGATGTCAGGCCACCACAATGGAATAACGAATGGAACAGGCACAACAGTTCCATCAGATAACAAAAGACAATCGGGAGGCTTACGAGGTTTTGCTACGCATCAAGATGTTAGCAGCCATCAACAAAAGGGAATCTTCCATAACACAACGTCCGAGGGGCACATACCATCTTCCCCTGCTTGTTGGCCGCCATCTTGGAAGACTTCTCGCGCAAGGCGGTCCAACAGTTTGCAGTCTTCTAGTAGGCAAGAAGTCAAGAAAGTGCCCTTAGGAACGATTCTGTTTTGGCTGACCTTCGAGCTTCGCCAATGATAGCTTACCAAAGGAGTCGCGATTTCTCATGCGGCTCTGCAACGACTAACCGATTCGGCTTAGCCGACTTTCGCTAGGGTTTGGCACACCAAAACCCTTCCACACAAAACGAACATCCTGTCGATATCCAACTCACGACAGTAACGCCCAACCAAGTCGACGCCTTTGGACAACCAGCCACCATGGTATGCATCTCCGATTCTCATAAATCGTCCGGAGCGAACACTGCTCAATTAAGGAGAGATGGATTTGGCTAACATGTCGTTCGCACAACAGTCAGAGGGCAAAGACAAATCCGCCAACCCCATGCGGGAACTCCGCATCCAGAAACTCGTCCTCAACATCTCTGTGGGCGAGTCTGGTGACAGGCTGACCCGTGCCGCGAAGGTGCTCGAGCAGTTGAGCGGTCAAACGCCCGTTTACAGTACGTCTGCGCCGCATTCAAGGGATTGAATAGCCTGCACTATCGACCAAATGTTCTGACAAAATTACCTCTTTGCAGGCAAGGCCCGTTACACTGTCCGGACGTTCGGTATCCGTCGTAACGAAAAGATCGCCGTGCACGTCACCGTCCGTGGCCCCAAGGCTGAGGAAATCCTGGAGCGTGGCCTGAAGGTCAAGGAATACGAGCTGCGGAAGAGGAACTTTTCGGAGACGGGTAACTTCGGCTTCGGTATCAGCGAACACATCGACTTGGGCATCAAGTATGACCCTGCCATCGGTATCTACGGAATGGACTTCTACTGCTGCATGTGAGTGGCCGTTCACGTTCCCCAGCACAACCGTCGTCAAGAGACTGTATGGGGGGATGCAGCAGATGCATTTGGCTAATCAACGAATTCTAGGACCCGCCCTGGTGAGCGTGTCGCTAAGCGTCGCCGTTGCAAGTCAAAGATCGGACACTCCCACAAGATCGACCAGACCGAGACCATCAAATGGTTCAAGAACCGGTTCGAGGGTATCGTGAGGTAGAAAACTGGTCTGGTTGGTTTCCTGTTATTGCATGGGTGAAGTGGACGGAATACTAGGGCTGCACGTAGTTAAGCTACTGAAATGCATGGCTTGGTCCTTCAAAGCAAAAAAAGGTCATCTGGAATCAGTTGATGTGTCCCGCCGTGACCAAATGTCCAGTAACACCGGGATTTGACTCTTGACGGGCCTTGTCCTGGCGTGGATATCCAACTGAACTATCATTTGAAAGAAAATATTTCGACTGAGGATTCTTATGGAACTATATCTGGAACATTTTGGACCGTTGTAGAAACCGACTCGAATGCTACCATTCCATTTTCCGCCGCAGATGCACGTTAGCCAGCCCATGCAAGCAGTATCGAGAGAATTATGCAGTGATATATAGCCTTAGAAAGAAACAAAAAGTGAAAAGAGTGGATATCGACAAGCGGGCCTCATCCTTGTAAACTTCGGATATTCTGCCACGATTTCAGGCCTGAGCAGGCCGCCAATGCATGGAAAGTCAGAGCCTACCCTTCCCATTGCCGCCTTTCAATGCCAGTCGCCGGCCAATGTTCCCAAAGCAGACACAACTGCAGAACAGTACGCTGGCAATCCATGTGCCCACCCCGATGGTCTCCTGGTTGATGATTCCGGTCAATGGACCAAGGCCTTCATGGCCGACAAAGGGCTCTCCTGCGCGTGGGGACGCAGCAGAAGGAGCTGGGTTAGGGACCAGGCTGGGGTTGGTGCCAAGGAGGATTGCCGTTCCCGAAAGGCCAACAATTGTCGAGAGCAGAAAGCCAGGCTTGGAGCGGTCAATGAGGAACCATAAGACAGGATTCGCGAGAGCCAGAGTAAGAGAGAGCTGAAGGGTCGATTGCCATGGAAGTTTGCGCTAAAAGCAAGGGTCAGCAGGGTTGGCAGACTATGGTCAGGAGGGATTAAAAACGAACAATCGCAAATGCAATGCCCACAAAGGCGCCAATGCTTCTGACAGCAGGGTTCCAGTCGGCACCCATGCTCTGCCTTGAACTGGGCTCACCCTCTTCGTCGAGGGCACTTGAACTTGGACGCCTTTCCTTATATGTGGACGATGCTTCGCCGTCGAATACCTCCACGGCGCTTCCTAGCCTTTCTTCCCAAAGGAGATCCACCCACGGCAGTAAGCTGCCCAGAGCTACCCCAGCAGCGCCCCAGAACACCAGGTACCGCCACGAGTAGCGCTCGATCCCTAGCTCTACCTGCACCGGCGCCAAGTTCTGCTTGTCATGCAAATGCGTGACAATAATCCCGTACGCCACACCAAAACCGAAAAGCAGCACCGTCCGTAGGGTGAGAGCAACTGCAATGCTAACCTTGCTCCGGTGAACATGATGATGTTGCTGGCTTAGTGACCGTGCTGCCATCGATGGTCGCCTCCGAGGGGAAGCCGTGATAGCCGAATCATCTGACACCGAGAGTGCAGCAATGTCTGTTCGACGCTCATCCATACTCTCAGCGGGTGCTGGAGTGTCGGATCCGTAAGGCGTGGAGGAATCATCATATGTCGGAGCGTAGATACCGAACAGTGTAGACGAGGTAAGATTGAGTATGGACCGAGTACGACTAGGCGGGTGATCCTTTTCAATATCTTTGCTCGGTGACACTGGATTTAGATAATTGGGATTCGGTTCGTCGAGATCAGGGCTGGGTTGTGAGGAAGAGACTTCGGATGCTGGCGGAATCTCGAAAGGTCGCCGCGGTTCAGGCCGCAGTAGTGGTGGTCCTTCCGACTCCATGATAAACGGCGACCAGGGATGAAAGACAATATATCTTAGGAATGAGTGAGACGGCCTTGTGAGTGTCGAGCACACGGGATGCTGAAGAGGCTGCAACGTGTTTTGTTGGGCGGCTATATCGCGAGCGTCTCAACGGAGTGACAGAAAATGAGAATTAGATAGATCAGGTGAGTGATGAGCAGGTCAAGGTATCGGGCCTTGCAGGCAGGCAGATAAGTCCCTGAGAAATGGACCGGATGAGGGTGATTTTGTGGTCTTGAACGGATGGATGGAAAAGCGGGGGCGGTTGTTGGTCTCACGTCAAAGGTGCGTTGAAGGGCCAAAAATGCCCAGCCAAAGCATGTGAAAATGTGACGATCCTCAGGGACCTTTGGCGAGCTGAGGGCTTGTCGCTTCGGCTCCGGAGAAATTCACCAATAGCGCTGGAGATGATGATTTTTTTTTTTCACCCGCCTTTCGATCAATCCTTTGCAGAATCCGGAGGTTTGAAATGGCTCTATCTCCTCTACATGCTCTAACCCGTCAGGGCCCGTTTTATGTGGTACTCGTACTACAGCAGGGATGTGCTCGGGTACAGATTAGGCTCGGCGGAGAGTCGTACCACAATGGGGCAAGCATGTCCTCAAAGACACAATTCGCAAAAGTAGACTCTACTACGAAGTATCAACGGTCCATACTGATAGCTAGAAGCAGCGAGTGCGCAACCCCCGGTCCATGAGGATAAAGAGCTTGTGAAGCTCATCCAGGTGTAGCAATGTCGAAATGTAGATGTGCCCCATCAATCGACATCTCCCTCCCATCGCCCTCAATTAAGAAGACCCAACGGGAGGCAGACTTCCTATAATCCGGGGAGATGCAATACTCTCCAGAACCACCGAGCATGCCGTAGCACGCTCATGGCAACACACCGCTGTGGAGGACTCAAGGCGGCGGTCGTGGCTGGTTCTGTCGGCTTTTTGATGGGGAGAGAAGAAGAGCACGAGCGCGACGAAGCTTTTGTGTGCGTCGAGCGAAGCCTGATGACTCAGCACGCCTAGCCAAATTTGGGGACTGTGAGACAGCAAAATCCCCCCTTGAAAAGGGGCTAGGTGAGAACCCTAATCGCAACTTTCGTTCTTCTCAACCTCACCTCCTCATTCACAGATCCCTCTCTAATTTCATTCACGTTTAACCTACCTTAATGGGTGATCTATTGGCTCAAATGTTCGAGAGACTGTTCGATCTATATCTTGATTGAGAATTGGTCTGCAAAATTCCACTATCTCGTTCGACTGCCTGTGTAACTCTGATTTATTGCCGCTTTTACCGCCTTGCTGATACCCCCGCTTGGTCTTTACGATTTTGACAATTGCTTTCATTCTCATGATCATTTGGAAATTTAGGGTTGTTCCTTTCCCTTCTTTCGCTTTTTGTTCGCTGCTCGGTCAATTACTTGAACTGGTTGCAGTAATTTCTATGTTTCTGTTTCTTGGGATGCAGCTGAGGACTGAGTCGACGATACAATTTTTCTATCATAGCTGTTGGAGGGATTGTGCCCAGTATGGGCACCCGTGCACAGGTACAATGGTGCAATGTGCTTGGCGTGGTCGCTCCTCAGCGCCAGAGCTTATGGCTGTGCTGGCTGCTGTACCCGGTCTGGGCTGGAAAACTCTTCTCTCGTTGAATCTGCTGGGTGTGGGTGCTACAACCATTATTAACATATATATTGCAACGAGTGGACATGTTTCAACGGAGAGGTTTGGATGGTCAAGTGGTATGATTTGCTCTGCACTTGCCCAGCCTTGGTAACGTCCTGCCCGGGGGGCGCCTCGATTACACATCATTATTGACGGCGGAGAATGGTGTTTGCGGGTTCGAACCCCTTCGGGGGTCGAGCATGCCCGAGCAAAAACCTCGTCCGGGGGGTCTTTTCGTCGAATGACTCACTTAGCTATCCTCTGGATAGTTAAAACACTCATTCGAACTTTTTTGCCATTTTGTTTGATGGAGGAAATTGGTGTTTTCTTTTTATTACTTGTGCTCTCGAATTCAAGTCGCAGGATCGGTGATATCGCGAAGGGTGGGCCGGTCCTGCCGATTTGGGATTTTTCTTTACAGCGTCCGTGCCTCATCTGGCATGTCCGGCACTTACACCGTTGAGCTTCATTGCCAAATCTCTTAATAAGACTTCTGCTTCACCTGTTCAACTTCAAGAATGATATTGTTCTATTGGTGAAGATCAACGCAAAAGCTGTGAAGATTTAAGGATGGGTTCTAGGTTCGGCGAGAGGGTGCGGTTAAACTGCATCTACGATGATAGATGAGTTCCAGCTGCGGCATGCCCGACCGACACACTTAAGGATAGGATTATTTCGGCACTCAGTCAGTTTTACAAAGGATCCTACATTCCTATAATCGTCCACGATCACATGTGCACGTAACGGATGGCTGGAAACGGCTGTCGCAAACGTGGAACAGACAGCATCAATACATGCAGTACAAGCTTGGGTATAATGCTAGAATGCCGTGACAACATCGTTGGTCAATGATCGAAATGGAGAACCAACATCTCCGCCATAACTCCCCTCTTAAGCCCATATGTCTAGTCCATCCTCGACCTCAAATGCTACAAGTGCCCGGTTGATATCAGAATGCATCGCTTTCGAGATAAGGACAGACTGTAGAGGTCGGCAAGTCCTAAAGAACGCGGGACGAGCGGTATTTGAACTCGCCACTGGAGATCCTCAAAATACTGCCTGGGTCAGTAGAGATGATGGAAGCAGGAGGGAAAAAATCTACCTCAGCAGCTGCCACCTTCTCTTAACAGCAGAGGCCGAGCCCTAGCCGATTGAGCTCTGCTGGTTGTTGTTCTTCCATATACCCATTCCCGTGGCCTTTGAGATGCCAATGCCCAGGCCGACCGCCGCTCCGATAATAAGCACAGCAATGACGATCTTGACTGCTAGCCTCTGTCCCTTGGTCAACCCCCGGAATAAAGCGCAGCCACGTTGTCTCTTTGCCATCTTCGCCTTTTCCAAGAGCTGTTGTTTGTCTGGCCACATGCTAGTCTGCTCCTTCTTATTCCATTCTACCGACTTCCTCTTCTCGCCTGTCTCGAGGTCCACCTGGTACGACATGACAATTGCTCGAGTTTCGCATTTCTTGACTTCAAAAGATGTGGTGGGATGTTCGTAGAAGGGTGACAGAGGATGAGGTTTCTTCGGGATGTAATCGGGTGAAGGGGCAGACAAGTCTGACATGAGCGAGCTGGCCGAGACAGTCGGTTGTATCAAGGGCAGCTTGTCTGATGCATCGTTGGGCTGGTAGGCGGCCGCAGGTGGTTGTAGAGTGTCCATTAGCACTGCTGGCTGTTGAAGAGCATGGCCTTCAGTGTCTGGCTTTCCTGTTGAAGCCATCGGTAGGGTGTCGAGGAGGCCACGAAAGTCTAACTTGAGCAGAAGACAATGGGGATAAGGAAGGTCCTTAAGGCCCCAATGTGTTGGCACAACTGATCTTGATAAAGAATGCTGGCAGGGTTGTACGCTGCACCAAGAAGTGGAGATGTGCAAACCGAAACAAGTCAGGCTATGAAACAGCAAAACGACAACGATCGAATCGGCGGCTAATCGACAGCAAGTGAGCAGGATGCGTTGAGGCGGATGGGTTGAGTAAGGTAAGTATTGTGCCGACTGGCTGACGACGACAGGGTCTGGAAGATGAAACTAGCAATCACGACGCGCTGAAACAAATACTTGTCATGGGACTTGTCATTGACAAGGTTCGTCAAACCGTAAAAGAAAGAAGGAGCGACTCTCCCTTCAAAGTCAATCGAATGATCGTCATGCTGGGCGACGTGAATAAAGGAAAGACACCGCCCTCTTTATGTACAAGGAGTCTGGCACATCACCCGCCCCCTCGCATTTGAGCCGGCATGGACTCCACAGAACAAGATCATGATTTCGGCTACAGATCGAGGCGTGGCTAGCTGCAGTAGCCATAGCTCCCGCTCCTTTTGGGGTTGGAGTTGAACTTCAGATTCAGGGGAACCTGGTCGACATCGGTCAAGTTTAATTGTGACAGCGGGCAATCCACGCTGCTGATTGGCTCGTCGTCCCCTACTCAGACGTGACTTCCCGCTCTGCCTCCCTCCCGCTAGCATGGACTCTGCGACCTGTCCAATTGGCAACAATCAGTCGATTCTATTTTGTGTGAATTGCGTGCGTACGAGGTAGCTTCATGGAGCTGCCTTCGTACGGTTATCATATTTCCCCTGAACCGCTTCGCTTATGACCTGCTTTATGCTACGTCACGCGCGACTCTTTCCCCGTTTGAAGGGGACAAGGGGCCTACCTTTGTCTTCAAAAACTTTCGTACCAAACTGTTATAACTATACCTCTATGTCCAACTCTTCTCTTCGCATTCCACCAGTGATTTACATGATGGGAAGCGTCGTCCCTGCTTACCCATTATTCGTGATCTTGTGAATGCTGATACTAATCGGCCGCCTAGACGCGTGCGACGCGTTTAATATCTTTACCCCGAGTTCTGCTTTCTTGCATCTTTTTTCTCCAGTGGTGCTGCTACTCAAACCCCTTCGTGGCCTGTCTTGCTACACTTTGGAGGACTCTGTTTCTCAAGGTAAACTTCATCAGCAACACTACCGCTGCAGCACGCAACCCGCACTACTAGGAGTTAGAACCCCAGCGGCAAAGCGACATAGTTCACTTTATTAGCCAACTCCCTGGACCATTCGCAAGTTTCGAGATAGCCATACCCTCTCGCAGATTGTGGCGGCTCACTGGCCGAAGGCTGCAAGAATTCAGCCGGAAAGATAAGATTTCATCGCTTTGATACATGCATGGCTCGGAAATCTGGAAACATAAGCTTATTCTGACGATACGTTCAGTCCAGAAAGCTAACGGCCTCCTCTCTCTTACCAATGGAAGCAACGGAGCCAAACAATCCAAATCCGTTTGCAGTCACTCACCGCTCTTCCGGCTAGCTCTCTTGGGCGCATCTCGCCAGGAATGATTTGAAATAAGAATTATAAGTATTTCTCGAGATCCGAGGGAGTTGGTTCCGGCTACTTACATGCTGATTGTGAACTTGCAGCCGCATTACGTGCATACAGAGTCTAAGACAAATACGCCCGCCGATCAGTGACTCCCGCAAGCCGGCCATACACCAGAGCTCAATGTTGGAATGCTAGACACGTCGCTGGGGGTAGCGTTACAGGCAGAGCCGTTGTTGCCTTTCCTTTGGACGCCTCGCGGTTCGCCCGGCCATCTGTCCCACAGAGCAGAGAGAGCCAACGCATCCGCGCCCGGGCCGAAAATTGCTGATTGGCCCTAGACCTTGGGGAAGCAACCCGAAAACTGAGGAGACGTGATGACCATGGCAACCACAACTCTCCACACAGTCTCCATTTCTTACCACATGTCGGCTTCGAGTCCTAGTGGTGTCGTGCGGGTTCCGATCATGCGCGATCCTGAATAAATTGAGGTACCTTACGAACCTCACGGTAAATGGTGATGCACGTCAGTGCTAGCAGTTGAGAGCTATCGTCGAAGCTGTATAAACCTGCATTCGCCCACTATTGCTGCATGGGGCCACGGGAACAAATTCATTTCTTTTGTCCACGCAAGCTCAATTAATGCAGTTCATGCATGTGACACCGCTAGTTTGCAGTCTAGATCCCGATTCGTGCTTGCGAAACTGGCCGAGTCGTCGGTGAGGGTGCAAATGGCTCGCTAAGGGGTACTGCATATGCATCAATTGCCGGTCTGCACGCAATGATGGTCATTGGGTGCAGATGCTCGATAGCTTTGACAGTCGCGGGGTAGTTCTGAAATCCCGCCTGCTTGTTTTGAGCCGCTGTGCTTTCGACAAGAGCTGTCCTGGCACCCGCCTCCAGAGAGTACCTGTTCTTGACTGATTGCGATACCCTATAATACTGAAGCTCGCTTTGTGTGAGGTCAAGTATATCTTCTGTCTTCTCTTTCCCTTGCACTCACTTCAGTGGAGCTCTACTCTGGAGCTTTTTTCGCATATACTTTCGCATCCGTCTAGTTCAGTCATCTCCTGGCTTGATTTGCAAATCGCTTGTTCTTTCTCATGTTTGTCGACTTGTATCCCATCATGGAAGGATGGTATACTCGTCCTCGATTTACCACGATGACGCCCACCCCGACTTCGTCAACTCCAGGGCCAAACACGCCGTCTGAGACCACAGTATCCGAGCTATCGGACAATGAGCCAGCTGGCCCAGGCGCAGACGCGCTCAATTTTGCTTATATGCATGGGCCCCACGAGGGCATGCAGGATCTCTTCCTGGCGAAGACCTTTCAAGGCAGGTATCACATGTGTGGAACACAATCATGATCCTGATCAGGCGTAGGGCCACTTTTACCCGGCGAAGGAGAGATGACTCTAGAGTAATACTCCACTTTCTTAGCGTTGATGGCGTTGATAAGCGTCAATACTGATTGACCCCTAAGAACCCCGGAGGATCTTCACCACTTATATCAAAGCGATCCGTGGTATCTTGGCGAGCGGACAGTAATGACGCCGTCTATCGTTGCACCATTGCCTGTCGCTCCTGGGAGTACAGCACAAGAGTTCTTACAGTATCTCCTCCCTTGTACGTGCACACTACCCCTTGCAGAATGTGAGCTGACTATCAAAGCGCTTTTCTTCTCTCAGTGGTATGATGAAAACATTCGCCAATTCGTGAAAGATACTGTTGGACGTTTGTACGGGGATACTTTTGATATCTCCCTTTCGGTGGACGAGGCATACTTTCCGGCACTAAATGTTCAAGCTGTTCTCTTCACTCCTCGGGGTACCGCCGAGGGAAAGAGCCAATTCGAGGTCGACCCTCACACGGGTGGTTTGCAGCGCGTCACACGGTACTCGCCACCACTTCACATGCGCGGTGCAGAGCAAGAACATAGAGGGAGACTGAATGACTATACCACCCTGGCGGTTGAGAACTACCTCGGGTCATTCCCAGACCGCTGGTTTGGATACGAGGCAGTCTCCGACGTTCAGGTCCGAGCATTCCATGCCATTGAACGTTATTATGAGGCCTCCGGCTCAATCGTAGGTGACAGTCATCATTGCATCTCTGAAAACATTAGCTTACTAGGCAGAATTCCCTGCTGAAACAAAGCTTGACTTTGTAGGTCTATTCATATATGCTGTCCCGTGTCCTTTCACTCACGGAGCAAGGCAAAAGAGCATTCACATCTCGGCGCAGGCATGGCCGTTTAGCCAAGTTCACATCCCCGAAATGTTTGAACCAGCAGCTTAAACGCTTCCTTCATTCGATGTTTAGCGACCTGATGCATACCATTCTCCACCGCCTCGAGCAACAGATTGCGACAGCGGATCGGAATGAATGGTGTTCGAATCTGTCTACGCTGGTACTGCTAGGCATGGTTTGTGAAGATATGCAGACGGCAATTCACTATTACATCATTTCAGAGAGCGAAAGACGAGGGTCGCCTCCCAGTGGATGTCCAAACGAGGCATGTGAATCTATACGATGGGCATTTCAATCTCTGGTCCATCAATTCCATCGTCATTACCGCACCCATGACGGGCCATTCAATCCCCTGTCTAATAGACATGCACAGTGCAAGCTCGATGTATACGGCGTCGCACTGGCTCAACAGCTAAGTGACCTGATGAGTGATCGAAGTGTGCACCCATAGCCGTCTGCCTCTCTGAATTGTAATTGCTGATTGTCCGTGCAGGATTTACCGCTATTCCAAAGTTGGATCATGAACATCTGGACACAGCCAACATCGAAAGGAGTCATCAATCGCAGCTGGTAACATCCCTGCTCTTGTCTTTTGTTTCGTGAATGGCTTGCTGGAGGGCAGCGCAACGTTATCTTCCTTTGGTGTCTTAGTTGGGATCTAGCCTTGGGGGCGTTGGTGGAAGGAGTAGGGCGGGGAGATACTACAGCCCATATCGAGGTTATTGGCTTAGTACGGCTCCAAAAAAGGGTTGAATTGTCAAGAAAGGCTTCTATGAGATACGATTCGGATTTGCTTCAGCTGAAATATACGATGTCCGTCCGTGATTTAGTCCTACTGTTCCACGTGAAGAAGAAACAGTAGGGTGGAGTGGACGCGGTCCTGCTAAAAACCTATTTTGCTCTTCCACTGACATAGACGAAGTATGCCCCAAGAGCATGTGGTACGAGCTCAGGAGGTAGGCAAGTCGTGGTGTGATAGATATAGGGTAGCTATGAGAAAGGAGCAGAACGGAGACAAAAAAGTGTGGACGGGCGGCATGAGATTGGTTGCATTGGTTAGTGTACTACAGTGTGTGAACATAAAACAATGACCACGAGAAGGAGAGGGCAACTGCAAAGTGCTTTTGTTGACACTCTACTTTCATGAGGGAAAGGACGACAGCAGCGCCTTGATGCTGCATCAGTTGTCATGAAGTAAGAAGACTTGAAGGAAGAGAAAGAGAGGAGAAGAGCTTGAAGAAGTCGAGATTTCTCCGGCTAAAGCACACTAACTATTCTAGCTGGAACCGATACAGCTCGCTAAAAGAACGCCAAAAAGTTGTCGCGAGGCTCCCGATCCTTTTTGGATTCATCACACTTTTCATAAAACAGTGAATGCATAATCAACCTCCTGTTCTCCTGTTTCCCGTTGGGAAACGGCTCTAGGCTGGTCGGTCATATTGGCATTCTAGAAGAAGCCTGAAGGCACCATATGGCTTTTGTGCGGATCATCTATGCATGTTCAATGGTTCAAGAGCCACCTGCGTGCCGAACAGACAGACTGTAATGCCTACCACCTTGTAAAATGCTCGCTGGCTCTCCTTATACAATGCAGCTTTTAAGCCGTGAAACACTGGTATAATCTGGCTTGCTGCCCAGCTATTGGATTTCATCACTGGGCACTTGCTGTCGATGTTGGAAGTAGCCATTCTTTCGAGATGTTGTAGATGACCGCCACGCGCAACTTTGCGGACCTTGCGGCAAGCCTTGTGATGGTGGCTGCGTGCTGGTCGCTACAGTCTACCGGGGAACGCTGGACTCCTCTCACTTACTCTCCTGAGCCCAGCATAACCTTGGTGACCCCTTTTCGACTCGTGCTCCGAATCGACTGTGCGTCGCTCGTGCACATTATGCGCCAACCCCTATACCGACGGTAGCTATAGCTTTCCTGCTTTGCAGTCTTGGGTGTCTTTCTTAGGCCCGACCTCGGATCGCCCTGCTGCTTGCTTGCTGTCGACAGCGCCCTCTGGATCGCAATGACGTCGATGCTTTCAAAACGCCAACAGGCGCGGAACGAGAGGGCTTTGCAGGACTTGATCAAGACGGTTCCTGGGAATGACAGGTGTGCGGACTGCGGAGCTAGGAATCCAGGTAAGCAATTCCGCAATACCAGTGATGCCGGGCTTCCATTAACTGTTCCAAGGATGGGCCAGCTGGAGTGTAAGTCGATTGTTTCACATTTACAAGCCGGATATGACAGAGTCACACTTTACAGACCATACGGCTTTGCCCCTCTTCTGGGATATTGGAAGGCTGACTGGGGCAGCTTGGGATATTCCTGTGCATGCGATGTGCTGCACTTCACCGCAAGCTTGGAACCCATATTTCAAAGGTCAAATCTCTTAGCATGGATAGCTGGTCAAACGATCAGGTAGAGGTAAGTGGCAGAGACTGCGGGTTAGGAGGTTTGTACTGAGAACCATACAGAATATGAAGAAGGTTGGCAATGTGGCGTCAAACAAGCAATATAACCCATCAAACTCGAAACCTCCAATACCGCTGGATGTTGACGAGGTGGACTCGGCAATGGAGAAGTTCATCCGGCAGAAATATGAGCAGCGAGCTTATTCCACTGGCGGACCTGTCCGGCCGCCTCCGCGGCAGCACACTGGCAGCGAGTCCTCGGACGACCAGCCTCCACCTCTACCTCCAAAAAACCATAGCAAATTCGGTCTAAGTCTGCGATCTGCTTCCTCTACGTTTCCTTTACGACGGCATCATGACAAGAGCCACGAATTCACATCCCTTTCTAACGGAATGACCGCGTTCGGAAGTGAAGCTCTGAGAGAACCTAGCAATAAGGTGTCGAGGGTGTTTGGAGCTAGTCTAGGCGGTACTGGCGAGAGCATCGAATCCAAGCTTATGACACTGAGAGATATGGGCTTCGCAGATGAGAAAAAGAACTCTACCGTGCTTAAAGGCCATGGCGGCAACTTGGAAAAGGCGGTAGAGACGCTCATTCGACTAGGCGAGGGAAGTGGACGACCGTCACCGAGAGCAATTACTCCGCCTCCTGTTACTGAACCAAGTGCGCAAAGGCAAGCCGCAACGAGGCAGAGAAGCACGACTTCCCCGGCAGCGGCGACTAACCCTTTTGAACGGCTCCAACCAACCACCCAGCAAACGGGCGGCGCTCAAGTTGGGCTCCAGCTCCAGCAGAATCCGCCGGCGGCGAGTTATACTCAATCGCCTACAAACCCTTTCAACCCATATGGTGCTCTCCAGCAGCAACAGTCTGGCGGTCAGTCACTTGAACAATCGTTCCAGAACCTTCAAGTATCCCAACAGCCCCTGTTTCCGAATGCTACAGGCGGCTTTCCCAATCAGCAGCCACAGCAGATACCCTATCAGCAATCTCTCACGCCCCCTGTTCCGCAGATACCCCAGCAATACCAAAACCTTCAGAATCTCTCAAATTTTCAACAACCACAGGCGCAGTATCAGCAGGCTCAGCCTACTAGCTATAATCCCTTTTTCCTGACGCCCCAACCTCAGCCACAGACCCAGGCACAGCCTCAGCAATCGTCGAACCCTTTTCTCACGCAATACGCTCAATCCTATCAACAAACCCAATTATTTCAACCTCAACAGCAATACATCTATACTCCGGCACAGACGAACCCCTACCAGCAATATTCGCAACCTCAAGCACAACCTCTCGTCCCACAACAAACCGGCCGCGCAGATAAATCTACTATACTAGCTCTTTACAATTACCCTCAACTTGCGCCGACCCCGCCACCACCTCTTCCAAACGTCCATGCTGAAAATGCAGCGGCTTCAGCCCCTCCGGTGTCGACAGCAGCTCAACGCAGCGTGTCCTCTCCTGCGAGCAACGGGCCTGTGGCTGGTAACCGGAACCCGTTCCTCAACGGTGGAGGCATGGACGGATCGAAGGCTGCGCCATCTCCCCATGGACATGCTACGCAGGACAGCGTTGACGTCGGTGGTTGGCAGAATGGGCGGCACAGTCCAGATGCGTTCGCGAACCTTAGTGCAAGATCTGTACGATAGTCATGTTATACTTTGTCGTTTTCTCTTTCTCATTTGTTTTCCGTGGTGGTTTTGGACGTGCATTGCCGGCGAGCAGGAACACCCTTGTGTACGGATGATGTTGCTAGGATATGCTTCGTAAATTGGACAACTGCTTTTGGGATTCTGCTTCTTTGTACATCTGCCCGAAGGCGGTTCATGATTCTTCTTATCTCTCCACGGTCACTATAGTTGTCTTCTGGTAGCATCTAGCGCCTGATCAAAGCTTTCCGCAAGCCCCTTGTCTTCTGTGTGCATCTGCCTTCGCCCCGTTGCGTCCCGTGACCAACATGCACGAGCATCAGTCCGTGAGAGCAGGCAGTTTAGTCCAAACACCAGACAACCACATCCCCCTTCCTCCTCCAGTCATCATGCCAATGACTATTGAAACCCCTCCAACACTCACGGTACCCACTTCCGTCCAAGAGCGCTAGCATCACGCCCTCCAGCTGCTCAAAGAAGACCAAGTACTCGGGCCACTCTTTCCTCGCGCCGCCACCCTCCCCATCACTTCTCCTCTGCACCTCGCCCGCACCCGTACCCGCAGCAACCCCTCGAGGCCGTATCCCGCCCTTCGGCGGCCGGGCGAACTCCCGTCTGAGAAAGCCGGCCGGGTCAGCGTAGAAGCGATCGGCCTCGTCGAGGTACGCGGCGCGGTCGGCCGCGGACATGTCGACGGGCGGTTCGCATGTCAGGGCCCAGGCGTGGATGGATGGGTGGACGAGGTGCGAGCGCCAGGGCGTGCTGTGGCACGGCATGAGGAAGCCGACTGACGTTGTTGTCTCAGCCAGTGCCTGGCCGGAGTAGGAGGACGGGGGGAAGGTGCTCGAGAGCTTGGATTCGTGGGTCTGCCGGAGGTAGGTTATGCTGGGAATGAGGCCGCTGTTGTGGACGCGCGTGGTGTAGAGGGCGATGGTGAGGTTGAGGAAGAGCAGGAGGGGGAGGAGAAGGCGCGTGCGGAGCCGTGAGCTGCCGGAGCCCAGGAAGAAGGATGTTAGAGGAGAGGCGGAGAGGATGTGCAAGCTTGGCAGCAGGTGGTAGATGAAGCGGACTTCTTTGTGGGAAACGAGGGATAGGATGGTTAGAGAGGTGAGGATGCTCAAAGAGAGGAGATAGAGAGTCCTTTGGCCCTGTGGTTCAGCGCCAGGCTGTTTTTGGGCGCTGCGGGATCGCATCGGGCTGGTTGCGAGCCAGAGACCTGCGAGTCCGAATGGGAGGGCTGTGGTGAGTAGCAGGGGTAGACCCTGAGATAGGTAGTAGTGCCAGTCATTGCGGCCGTAGAAGACGGCAAGCGACTGCGCGAGGTTAAAGTAGAGGAAACGCAGGGGCGGAAAGGTCCATTGCTCGTAGTATAAGCGGTCGCTGATGGCTGTGAGGAGAAGGACGAGAGTCCTGGATATGGAGAGTTAGTACTGAAGAAAACCAAGGACACGAGGGTGCTATGGGAGTAACGAACCCACAAGTGACTCCATTGAAGATGAACGTCGCTCTCTTCTCGGCTGGAGCGGACCAGAGTAGGGAGAGCGCCAGGGGAGCCCAGATTAGCAGGTTGGTCGGCCGTAGGATGCATGCGAATGCTGCCAAAAGGAGGCACCATCTGAGTCTGTGCAGCTGAGTGAGTAGCTTCCCTCTGCTTGAAGATGAGGGACATACCTAGAGATTTCACTCGCTGGGGCGGAGATAGCGTTCGTCGTCCGCAACGCAGCTTTAGTAGATTTCGTGTTGCTTGATGCAGGCATACTCCAGCTCCACGGCCAATGATACAATGCAATTATGGTCAAGGTGGTCTCGAGGCAATTGGAAAAGGGGCGGGTGGAGCAGAACCATTGCCAGGGGCTGCACACGGTCAAAGCCAACTACAACACCACGGAATATGCATCAGCCCCCTGAATTAACAATGAAATAAGACAGATTGAGATTTCTGGCAGACTATCGAGCTACATACAGTGACCCACGCCGCATTACTTCTCTTCCCATAAACTCGTTCTGCTAGCTTCCATGTGTAATAGTCCCCTAACGCTGCAAAGACCGCCTGGGTGGCTTTCGGGGCTTGGACCAAGAGCTCTGCCCGTGTCGAGGTTGTAAGGGAGAGAATCTGGGACAGCTTGTCTGCCAGGATGTAGACGCCGGCGAATATGGCAGGGTGCACCGAAGAGCGGAGCTGGTGTTTCCATTCCTATAGCAGGGTCAGTTCGGGTTGAGTTATGATGGATGTCGCAAATCGCACATACCCATGTGATCCAGGCTCCGCTGTTGGGGCCAAATGCCATCTGCCATGCTGGCTCAAGGGATTGGAAGAACTCATCCGGCTGGAAGAATGTCTTGACAGTTAGTGCATTGACGATGCGGAAAGCTATGAGGAAAAGCAAGATGTTATGAGCTGAAGCTGTCAATGTGCTTGATCCACTATCTCTGGCTGCACTGCTGCTATCGACAGCGGCTTTGGAAATGTGGTGATCAGCATCTCCAGCATCCTGCTTGGACGGGGTTGACATTGCCAGGCGGAGATGATAGTATGCGTCTCATGAGATCTGCTAGGGAGACGTGTCAATGGACGCGCACAGCAATAAGCATTGTTGTGGAAAAGGGGATTGGTCGGATTGGCTGGGGATTTGGTTCGTTAAGGGCCTTAACTAAACCCTAGCTGGAAGGTCTAGCAGAGGATTGGCGGGCATTCTGCTTTCCGCCTTTCCCTTCCCGCATGGATTGACATAATTATAATGGACCGCTAAGCGCAGTTACAGGCGAGGGGCGGAGGGGTTCACGATCCCTAATGGCAGGTTGGAACGGATTCAACCAAAGAACGAGAAAATCTCTGTCCATCACCAGACCGTCGCTTCTCCAACGTCTCTCCTCACAACAACTACTCTGTCGTCAGAGTCAGCGGTTACAGTTACACATCTAACTTCACCAACTTTCCATTCACCACTAGCACTTTAACTTTCGACGGGTCCTTCAGCCCTATCACCACTTTGTGCCACCACCCGATACGGCCAACATGGCTCCTATGGCGACTGAGTCCAACAAATCGTCCACCAATGGTACCACCTTGAAAGCAACTGCCCCGGCCTTCCACCCCACCGGAACCCCAGATCCGTCCCGCTATCATGCTACTTCCTCCCAAGCCGCCATCGCCGCCGAATCACAGTATGCGGCACACAACTACCATGTGAGTACCAAAGCTCTCTCCGCGGAGTACAGTTGGAACTGACAGTGCACCACAGCCGCTGCCGGTAGTCTTTGCCCGCGCAAGCGGCGTGGACGTGTATGACCCTGAGGGAAAACACTATCTGGACTTCCTGTCCGCCTACAGTGCGGTGAACCAGGGGCATTGCCATCCAGAGCTTGTCAAGGCATTGACGGAACAAGCGCAAAGGCTGACGCTGAGCTCGCGCGCCTTCTACAACGATGTGTTCCCTAAGTTCGCCGAGACCATCACAAATATGTTGGGCTTTGATATGGTGTTGCCCATGAACACCGGCGCAGAGGCAGTGGAGACGGCGGTCAAGATTGCGAGGAAATGGGGATACAAAGTAAAAGGCATCCCAGAGAACGAGGCGCTTGTGCTCTCGGTGACGGAGAACTTTCACGGCCGCACAGTATGTTGCTTTCCTATGGTGTACGTCTTTCTCACAGAGCTACCGCTGACTGTTTGACCAGTTCGCCGCCATCTCAATGTCCACCGACCCAGAATCCTACGACAACTACGGCCCATACCTCCCTAACATCGGCCCCTTCGATCCGGACACTAAGGCCCCCATTCCTTACAACGATATCCCGGCCCTACGCTCTGTACTAGAAAAGCATGGCGACCGAACCGCCGCCTTCCTGGTCGAGCCCATTCAGGGCGAAGCCGGTATTATCGTGCCATCGGACAACTATCTCGCCGAAGCCAAAGCTCTGTGCGAGAAGCACAACGTTCTCCTCATCTGCGACGAGATTCAGACGGGTATCGCACGGACGGGCAAGATGCTGTGCTGTGAATGGAGCGGTGTCAAGCCAGACCTGATCTTGCTCGGCAAGGCTATCTCCGGCGGCATGTACCCCGTGAGTGCAGTGCTGGGCAGGAAGGACGTCATGCTCACGATCGAGCCTGGCACTCACGGTAGCACGTACGGTGGTAACCCACTTGGTTGCGCAGTTGCCATTCGCGCGCTGGAGGTCGTGCAAGAGGAGGCTCTTGTGGAAAGGGCAGAACGGCTGGGCCAGCTGTTCCGCGATGAGCTGGAGAACCTGAAGCATCCTATGATTGCGAAAGTCAGGGGCAAGGGTCTACTGAACGCCATTGTCATTGATGAGTCCAAGACAAATGGCCACAAGGCCTGGGACCTGTGCATGCTTATGAAGGAGAAGGGCATTTTGGTAAGCTTCCTAGAACAATCAAATCCAGCCAAATGACAATGACTGACTTTGTCACAAACAGGCCAAACCCACTCACCAGAACATCATCCGCTTTGCACCGCCCCTTGTAATCACCGAGGAGCAGCTGCTATTCGCACTCAGTGTCATCAACGAGGCGATGGAAGAGCTCCCATCGCTGAAAGACGAGAAGGAAGAACAGGTCATCCCGCCAGAGGAGAAGGGCGTGGAGATCCACATTGATAACTAGGGAAGAGAAGCAACAGGATGATTCTCGAAGACTGTAAAGTTGCTCTTTGCAAGAGATTGCCGTCGATTTAGGACGTTCTCAGAATGGACTACACGACCAGGCGCAGCGCTGGCATGTTGTTCTTCGCGCTCTACCAGATGTCTCAGGGGGGAAAGAACGTCAGGCTGGCGTGGCCACGACGCCAAAGTGAACGGCATAGGGAGGTCTAGACTGCACCCGCTATGGATTCGTCCACGCCGAGGGAGTTGATCATGGAAGACGAGATCCATCTAAAGAAAAATAAATTAAAAAATGGCTGTACATATACACCCTAGAAGAGCTCTTGCCATCTGGAAAGTACAGACTTGCGCAATATACCCGGTATTGAACGGATTCGCATTTTTTAGAGGATCGTATTTATCGAATTGCGTAACATGTGAGATTGAGATGTCTACTCATCTAGGTCCTAGGTAGTTTAACGTCGCTGTATCTCTGTTTATTCCTTCTAGACCAGTCTCTTTCTAGAGTATAAATTTGCCCTCAATTGGCGCCGGGGCTCGATGTCCCTTTCCTTTCGGCCAAAGCATCACGGATATATCAACAGCGAAACCCTCAAAAGCCGCATCTGGTCCTGCCGTATTCCTTCCTCCCTCTAAGCTCCACGTCTCCAGCACTCACCCGCCCTGCCGATGCCTTATCCCGCTTCAAGAACCTCTTACCTCTCTCATTACTCTACTGGCTGACCTTGGGCTCAAACGTCCAGCGGTCCTCCTCCTTGGTAGTGAAGGGAACGCCGAGCTCGAAGAGCTTGAGGACGGCGTCGCGGAACTCGCTGTAGAAGGTGTCGATGTCCTTGGCGTAGCGCTCCGTGTGCGGCCGGAAGCCCTTGTCCTTGACCAGCTCCATGTCCGTCGGCAGCATCATCAGCGACTTGGTCTTGACGTCTTCGTATTGCTTCGGGCCGTTCCACTGAGGGAAAGGAGTTAGCTCTGCTTGTTGTTGGGGTTGAGGTTGAGGGGGGTGGGGAGGGGCGGGTTAAGGAGAAGATATGGACGGGGGAAGGGAGGGGAAGAGAGGGGATTCCGGACGCACCTTCCGCCACTGCCACTTCTCTTCGAGGAGGAGCTTGTAGAAGTCGTTGGTAAGCACGGTGGGACTGAACGTCCAGGGGCCATCATAACCTGACCGATCCGTGTGGCATCGGCCCAAGGCATGCGCACCGCTCAAGGCGACAATTTCTCGGTCATCGAAGCCCATGCGGTTGAAGATGGCGCGGAGATGGCTGGCTCCCTTGGACGCGTCGGGCAAGCGGCCATCAGGCGTGCAACCGGCGACGTCCTTGTCCTGTCGACCCGGCCGATAGGGGATCACGGGGCCTTGCATCTCCTGGAGGGCGCACACGCCGGCCAGGATCCACAGATCGGAGTAGGAGATCCAGGGGAATTGCTCCTTGATGGGCTCGAGGAAGTCTCGCGCGGCTTTCAGGCCGGCGTTGGCGCCGTGGTCGCCCTCAGGGGCGAAGCGCATGGTCGCGCCATTGGAACCGCCAGTGCCGGTCAATGCATCGTAGCTGTTAAGACGAGATCAGTAAGATGGTCCTGAACGTGTCACAAGCATAGGGGGCTCGTACGTTCCGCTAGCATGCCACGCCAATCGCACAACCACAGGTCCGTAGCTGCCGTCATCGTAGTCGTCTTCATCCTCGAGCTTCTTCGCAATGGCGTCGTACACCTTCTGATAGTCCTCCTTCTTGGGCGTCGTCAGGCCGATCTTCGAGCCCGCCGCGCTGGACTCTTTCGTTGTGATATAGCCCGAACTGTACAAGTAGTAGCCGGCCCCTGCCGCGGCTGCAAGCCCTATACCCCACACGGCCGCGTTGCTACCGCCGGACTTGGGTTCTTCCGAGGCATAGCCTCGTCGCGAGGTCCGCTGGAAGGTCTGAACGGGGACACCGAAGCGTGCTGCGCGGGTAGTGGCGCGGAACGATGAAGCAGGAGAAGGCCGAAGGGCGGCGCGGGTGAAACTCCGGGCAACGGTTGCCATGATGGAGGGGGGAGAGGAATTCTATGTCTGATTGCTTTATCTTCTAGTAGTGTATGTGTAAAGAGGAGACGAAAGGAAACGTCTATAAAGGAGAGGAGAAGCGGTAGACAGCAAAGCCCTGGAGAATTGAGCAAAAAAAGAAATCGTATGACGAGAGGAAAGTAGGAGGAGAGGAGCGCTGAGAGAAGGTCACGGAACGGAAGTCGAGAGCGCAAGGATTCGTAAGGCGTACTCCGTACAGCGTACAGAGGGATGAAAGGTATCTCCTCATACGGTCCCCTGCTCTGGGGTACAAACACAGCGGGAAGGGACTCGGATTATCGAGCTGCCGCACTCTGATTGGCTCCTGTTCACTCGAGCTTCTGGAGCTCGGCAACTTTGGTAAGCCACGGCCCCACTCCGCTCCAACCCTAACATCGTCTCAGCGAATGGGGACGCGGCCTTTTGCAAGCAGGTGGCCAGAACGGGAGCAGCTTACAAAACGGCCCAGGGTTTCCAGGGAAAAAGCGGAGGCCTTTCCCCGCATTTGGATTTCCATATCAGTCATCAACACCTATCCAGCCGGTGAAGCCATCGCGTCCCACAATAAAGGGGCAATAAAAAGGGGCAAAAAGTAAATGAGTAGAAAAACAATGAAAGTGGCATTCCTGGAGGAAAAGTGACTTGGAACTGTCGTCTGTATTGCAACCTAGCTAGATAAGAGGCTACCCTGATGAAATGTCCCTCTCATGGACAGTCAAGTCCCAGCAGATTGTGACTGCAGAATCATCTGCAAACTGCCGCATATCTAGAAAGTCTGCGCTGGATAAGCCAACGCAATCTATGTCATTGGATCGCCGGAAATCACAAGACCTGGACCACCCATCTTCGTGCGTGTTCGTAGAGAGTACAGCCCAAAGCAGACTTCGCAAAGGCAAAAAGTCCAATCCACCGCCAACATCAACATTTCTTAGTGATGGAAAAGACGCACATTCTGTTCCACGAACGTCATGCCTAACGTCTCTGCCGTGTCGAATACTGCTTTGTCGTTCTGGCTGCCCGTCGGGGCGGCGATGTATTTAGCACCTGATCGTGCCGCGCGGAATACGTTGTCGATGAACGGGAACTGCGTTCTATGGTCAGCCTGAAAGATTCCTTACGAAAAAGGGCATGCATAGCCCGAAAGCAGAAGAAAGCGGGTACTTACAAAGGCATCACTGCTGACAGCCACTTCTGACAGCTTCGACAACCATGCTTCTCTCTCCTTCTTTGTGAAGCTCTTGGGGACCTCCTCGAAGCTCTTGGCATATTCATCAAACTCAGGGCCTTCAGTCGGAGCCTGTCCGCTGCACAGCAAATCAATCGCGTTGCTCTTATCCGGCCTCTTCACACCTTTCTTCCACTTGAGGTTCAAGGTCCGCTCATGGAACCTCATCCACCAGTTGTCGGCCTTGTCGCCAGCAAGTCTTGTGCAGTGGATGCGAGACTGTTGTCCGGCCCCGAGCCCAATGACCTGACCATTGAGAGCGTAGCACACCGAATTTGATTGGGTATATTTGAGCGCAATCGTAGCAACAGTAAGATCACGGAGAGCAGAGTCCGGTAAACGGCCGCTATCCTTGGGTGTAATGATGTTGTTGAAGTTGTTGTTGGGGGAAATTATGACATTGTTGCGCTGTTGAGTCAGGTGCACTCCATAGACAGTGCGCGTCTCCTGCGTGGGTGGGTTGTACTCTTCATTCATTTGGAGGACCAGATACTTGCCACCCTTCTTCTTAGACAGTATCTCGAGCGCCTCCGGAGTATAACCTGGAGCGATGATACCATCCGACACTTCGCGGGAGATGATTTTCGCAGTAGGGAGGTCTACCTCATCGGACAGCGCAATCATATCACCGAAGCTCGACATCCGGTCCGCACCACGAGCACGAGCGTATGCCTGCGCCAGCCCAGACTTCTCGATCCCCTCAACATCGTCCACCATGTACACTAGTCGCTCTTTCTCGTTCAACGGTACACCGATGGCAGCGCCCGCGGGAGAAACGTGCTTGAAGCTTGCTGCAGCAGGGAATTGCAAAGACTGCTTGAGCTCTTTGACCAAAGGCCAAGCATTCAATGCGTCCAACAAATTGATGTAACCAGGCGATCCGTTCAACACCTTGAATGGAATGTTGCCCTCCTTAACGTAGGCTGCTGCGGGCTTTTGATGCGGATTCGCACCATAGCGCAGTGAGAGGTGCTGCACGCCGTTTCCAGCGTACTTCTTGCGGAAGAACTCTGAAATTGCTGCATCATAATCCGCGGTATGTTCGAAGGCCTTGAGCGCATACAGCTTCCTACTGCTTTCAGAGACCTCTCCCTTTTCCAGTTCCAGCAAGAACTCAGCGTAGTCATTGGGGTCGCTCAGGATCGTCACGCGAGAGTGATTCTTTGCTGCCGCCCGTATGAGTGTTACCCCGCCGATATCGATTTCCTCAACTGCTTCCTGGATAGTCACATTGATCTTCGCAATAGTGTCCTTGAATGGATACAGATTGCACACGACGTAGTCGACCTTGTTGATGTTCTGCTCTGCCAGATCCTTCTCATCTGAGGCGAGATCGCGCGCTAGGATTCCAGCGTGGACGGCAGGATGGAGGGTCTTGACTCGGCCAGAGAGCATTTCCGGCGCATGAGTGATCGCGGAGACATCACTGGGAGTTGAAGACAATTGTTAGGGCATGTCACTTCCAATAAACGGAAGGCAGAAGAGTAAACTCACTCGACCGGGAACCCGGCTTCTCTGATCATCCTGGCGGTACCGCCCGAGGCAAGAAGGCGCACATTGTTCTTGATCAGACCTTTAGCCAAGTCCAGAAGACCGGTCTTGTTATGGACAGAGATAATCGCTTCAAATTGAGTGGCATGTCAGACACAGTTATTGTGGAAGCAGGGCGCAAGTTGAGGGAATGGTACCTATCTTAGACTCCTGTTCTGAGCCCATCTTGCTTAAATTCGGGACCTAATCACCGAGGGTTGAAGGTAGAAATGCGATTTGAGAGACGGCGGGGAGTCTGCTAAAAAGAAGCTTGAATCTGATAGCTCGGGATGCGGGCGATCAGATGGCCATGCAGCGAATTCAATTGTGTGCCGTTAGGTAACAGGACTGCAAATGAATTTGTTACGAAGTCTATTTTGGGGGGTCAAAAGAGTGGTGGTGGCATGGAGGGGTCGATCATCAAAAAATCATGACGAGGCGCACCCGCCCACCACCGCCCGCCCACTGGTCCAGTCTCATTGATCCCAGGATTTCTCCTGCCGCGAAAGCTGTTGCGTCAGGCCATGCCTGAAGTCGACTAGCAGCATGTGAAAAGCTTGGCGGTGCGACCCAGCGAGCCGACCTTAACCTTCCCGAATTTCGTTTTCTCTCTTTTTCCTTTTCCTTTTTTCTTCATGAACAACGCAAAAATCCAACATTCTCAATAAAAGCATTCCTTTGAGGAGCCCTGCTGCCCTCGTTGGTGGCAGGATGCTCCCATGACTTACGGAAATCGTCAGTAGAATGGAGATCAGATCTGGAGTCGACCTTGGGTGCGGTGCTTCTCAACCGTCGAAAGGCGGCTATGGGATTCATCGCAATGGTTGGCCCCATATTCATATATCCAAACAAGGCACTGTTCATTCAATAGATGAGATGTCCTGTGCATACAGGGCACGGTGACTCTGTTTCTCTGTTTATGATGGGACTGGATGGTGGATAGTCTTCCCAACCTCTGAGCCATGGTTACCTTGATAGCGACTTCCTCATCGCTTGGAGCACGCAGTAGATGCTCGAACTGGAGGACTCAATTGGCAGTTCGCCAGTTCACCGTACATAGTCCGCAGTACTTGGTTAATCTGCCTCGTTTTGCAATGCACCAGGGACACGAAACCTGCGGCCACCTTCCTCCTCGCTCAGACCCAAGGTTGAAGCTATCCCTTAGAGTCTTCGTATTGTGTGTTTCGTAATCCCTAGGTTGGACCAATAATTGCAGCACCTTTGAGCGTCCTTCAGACGTTTATGCAGGTCATGAAGAAATTTCAGCCTTCTGTGCTCATGCGGTGTGCTTTTCCGAATGCTAGCGTGTGGGTCACTGGGCACAGGGGTCTTTTGGTGTCACCGTGTTCCTATTTTAGAAGATTCCAGGATAGCTTCAGTTTGCAAGGACGTAACACCCAGCGTTCAGGTGTCTCCGAGGTTTGTTTGTGGAGGTTGTCCGAGACAGACCAGCACACAGTGGACGGCTAATCCCGAACAAGCAAGCGAGCTTGATGACACGCACGGCAACCCAAATCTCCTGAAGCTCCTCCCATCCTAGCTCTACCTACCATACCACCTCCCCACGACCACTACCTCTTCACATCCCATCGGCTCCTCCATTCGACGGGTCGTATCACTCCTTTGGTCCTTTCTTTGGCGTATCGCTTGCGGAGCTGCCGGTCATCACCACTCGGTGCGTGAGGACGCGCTTCAAGCGCCCCGTTTGCCGGCAACATGGCGCCTCTACCCATCAAGTTCACTGAGTTACTTCAGGTAAGCCTTCTGGGAGGAAGCACCCAAGCTTTGGATCAGGGCTGACATGCAATTGCCTCTAGTTGACGAATGTGGGGATTGATGTGAGTATCAGTGCTCCACGGCGCGACTGGACGTCACGGAGCTTGTTATCTGCTGGTCGAATGGTGCGCTGACATATCGCTATAGCCGGCATCCATTGGCTTTAATTCATGTGTAAGTCCTTCATGTGATGTGGTCTATACAAATCTCCTGACTATCTTAGACACTGGAATCAGATCACTACGTCTGTGTCCGCCAGAAACTCAGCGAGGAGGCTCAGCCGGAGGTCATCATCGTAGACCTCAAGAACAACAATAATGTCATCCGCCGTACAATCAAGGCTGACTCTGCAATACTGCACTGGAACAAGCTCGTCATAGCCCTCAAGGCTCAGCTGCGGACACTTCAGATTTTCGACCTGTCCAGCAAGCAGAAGCTGAAATCCACGACCATGAACGAGGATGTGGTTTTCTGGAAGTGGATCAGCGAGAAAGCTATCGGCTTAGTCACAGAGAGTGCGGTTTATCACTGGGATGTTTATGACTCCAGCCAAGAAGTTCCGCAGAAGATGTTTGAGCGACATGCTAACCTAGCTGTAAGGCTCATACCATGGGACAGACCGAATGCACGCTAATATAATGGTTCCCAGGGTTGCCAAATCATCAATTACCGTGTCAGTGACGACGAAAAATGGATGGTAGTTGTCGGCATCTCTTCACAACAAGGTCGTGTCGTCGGCGCCATGCAGCTATACTCTCGGGACCGGGGCATAAGCCAAGCCATAGAAGGACATGCTGCGGCATTTGGGACTATCAGGCTAGATCAAGCTCCCGCCGATTCTAAGCTGTTCACGTTCGCAGTGCGCACCGCGACGGGCGCCAAGCTACACATCGTAGAGGTCGACCACCAACCAACGAACCCACAATTTCAGAAGAAACAGGTCGACGTCTATTTCCCGGCTGAAGCGACCAACGACTTCCCAGTGGCTATGCAAGTCTCTCGGAAATACAGCGTCATATACCTGGTGACGAAGTACGGCTTCATCCATCTTTACGATCTTGAGTCTGGGACATGTATCTTCATGAATCGTATCTCAAGCGAAACGATCTTCACTACCTGTGCTGATTCAGAATCTTCCGGTATTATCGGAGTGAATCGCAAGGGCCAGGTGCTCTCTGTTAGCGTGGATGAAAATACAATCATTCCATATCTTCTCCAGAACCCCGCAAATTCAGGTCTGGCCGTCAAGTTGGCGTCAAGAGCGGGCTTACCAGGTGCCGATAGTCTCTATGAGCAAAACTTCAACCAGCTCTTCTCGTCGGGTCAATATGTGGAAGCGGCTAGAGTTGCTGCAAATTCGCCTCGTGGTTTCCTCCGCACGCCCCAGATCATTGAACGATTCAAGCACGTCCCGGCTCAACCAGGACAATTGTCCGTCATCCTACAGTATTTTGGCATGCTGCTTGATAAGGGATCACTCAACAAGTATGAGAGTCTGGAGCTTGTTAGGCCTGTCCTCTCGCAAAACCGGAAGCATCTGCTGGAAAAGTGGCTTAGTGAGAATAAGCTGGAATGCTCGGAGGAACTGGGTGACGTCGTGCGCCCGCATGATGTGAACCTAGCTCTTACCATCTATCTCCGGGCCAACGTCCCTCAAAAGGTCGTGGCTGCTCTAGCAGAGACAGGACAATTCGAGCGGATCTTGCCTTATGCAAAAGAATCTGGGTATCAGCCAGATTTTGCTCAGCTTCTCCAGCACATCGTACGGGTCAATCCTGAGAAGGGAGCCGAATTTGCAACAGCCCTGGCGAACGAACCTAGCGGTCCTCTCGTCGACATTGACCGAGTGGTGGACGTTTTCCAATCGCAAGGGATGATACAGCAGGCAACGGCTTTCCTGTTGGATGCGCTCAAGGAGAACAAGCCAGAGCAGGGTCACCTTCAGACCAGACTCCTCGAGATGAATTTGTTGAATGCACCACAAGTCGCAGATGCTATCCTTGGCAACGAGATGTTCTCTTACTTCGACAAGCCCAGAATAGCACAACTGTGTGAGAATGCTGGGTTGTATCAACGGGCACTTGAACTCTATGAAGATCCTGCAGCCGTCAAGCGTGTCATTGTGAATACGAATGTGCTCAGTGAGGATTTCATAGTCAGCTTTTTCGGCCGCCTGTCTGTCGAGCAATCACTAGATTGTTTGAACGAGATGCTGCGTGTCAACATCCGTCAAAACCTACGAGCTGTGGTCGCGGTTGCGATCAAGTATTCCGATCTTCTAGGGCCTCATAGACTGGTTGAACTATTTGAGAAGTACAAGACTGCCGAAGGCCTGTACTTTTATCTAGGGAGTATTGTCAATGTCAGTGAAGATCCTGAAGTGACCTTCAAATACATTGAAGCTGCAACGAAGATGGGCAACCTCAATGAGGTGGAACGAATCTGCCGGGAGAGCAACCACTATAATCCGGAGAAGGTCAAGAACTTCTTGAAGGAGGCGAAACTCACCGAGCAGCTGCCATTGATCATTGTTTGCGACCGGTTCAACTTCATCCACGATCTGGTACTTTACCTATATCAGAATCAGCAGTTCAAGTCCATTGAGGTCTACGTTCAACGCGTCAACCCGGCAAGAACACCTGCTGTAATTGGTGGGTTGCTGGACGTTGACTGCGACGAGAATATCATTAAGAATCTTCTTGCATCTGTCAATGCTGCTTCTATTCCTATTGATGACCTGGTCTCCGAAGTGGAATCCAGAAATCGCCTGAAGTTGCTCCTTCCATTTCTCGAGGCTACCTTGCAGTCCGGAAACCAGCAACAGGCAGTTTACAACGCACTTGCCAAGATCTACATTGACAGCAACAACAATCCGGAGGCCTTCCTCAGAGATAATGATCAATATGATTCATTGGTGGTCGGAAAGTACTGCGAAAAGCGGGATCCCAACTTGGCTTTTATCGCATATCGCAAGGGTCAGAATGATCTCGAGCTGATCAATATCACCAACGAAAATTCTATGTACAAAGCTCAAGCTCGTTACTTGGTGGAGAGGGCTGATCCTGAGATCTGGGCATTTGTGCTCAATGACAATAACATCCACAGAAGATCGGTCGTTGACCAGGTCATTTCAACGGCTGTTCCAGAGGCTACTGATCCCGACAAGATCTCTGTGGCCGTGAAAGCGTTCTTAGATGCGGATATGCCTGCTGAGTTGATCGAATTATTGGAGAAGATCATCCTAGAACCATCTCCATTCAGTGACAACACCAACCTGCAGAACCTTTTGATGCTCACCGCTGCCAAGGCTGATAAAGGCCGTCTGATGGACTACATCCATCAATTGTCGAACTATACTTCAGACGACATTGCCTCCATGTGTATCGAAGTTGGCCTTTTCGAAGAAGCCTTCGAGATCTACAAGAAGGTCAATGACCACCTTGCAGCTGTCAATGTCTTGGTCGAACATATCGTCTCCATTGACCGTGCGCAGGAGTACGCCGAGAAGGTTGAGTTGCCTGAAGTGTGGAGCCGCGTCGCGAAGGCTCAACTCGACGGGCTCCGTGTTAGCGATTCGATCGAATCATACATCCGTGCCGATGATCCCAGCAACTTCAATGAGGTTATTGAGATCGCCACTCATGCTGGAAAGGATGAGGAGTTGATTAAGTATCTGCGGATGGCTCGCAAAACCCTTCGCGAACCGGCAATCGATACAGCTCTTGCTTTCTGCTTTGCGAGGACAGATCAGCTCAGCGAGCTTGAGGATTTCCTTCACTCGAGCAATGTCGCTGATGTGGAAGTTTCTGGTGACAAGGCGTATGCCGAAGGCTATCATCAAGCGGCGAAGATCTTCTACAGCAGCATCTCAAACTGGGCCAAACTTGCCACTACACTTGTCCATCTCGAGGAATATCAAGCCGCAGTCGAGTGTGCTCGCAAAGCCAACAGCATCAAGGTCTGGAAACAAGTCAATGAAGCCTGCATTGCCAAGAAGGAGTTCCGCCTTGCTCAAATCTGTTGGCTAAACCTCATTGTTCATGCCGAGGAACTCACTGAGCTGGTAAAACAATACGAACGCAATGGCTACTTTGATGAACTCATTGCTCTGCTTGAAGCCGGTCTTGGTCTGGAGAGGGCTCACATGGGTATGTTCACGGAGCTGGGTATTGCTCTCACAAAGTACCACCCTGAGCGTACAATGGAGCATCTGAAGATCTTCTGGAGCCGTATCAATATTCCCAAGATGATCCGAGCGACTGAGGAGGCACATCTGTGGCCGGAGCTGGTGTTCCTTTATGTTCACTACGACGAATTTGACAACGCAGCTTTGGCTATGATGGAACGTGCTGCTGACGCATGGGACCACCAGTCCTTCAAGGAGCTCATTGTTAAGGTCGCCAACTTGGAGATATACTACCGCGCATTGAACTTTTATCTTCAGGAGCATCCGACCTTGCTTACCGACTTGCTCCAGGCGCTTACTCCAAGGATTGATGTCACCCGTGTCGTTCGTATGTTCCACAAGTCAGATAATATGCCGCTCATCAAGCCCTTCCTGCACAACGTGCAGTCTCAGAACAAGCGCGCGGTCAACGATGCTATCAATGAACTTTTAATCGAGGAAGAGGATTACAAGACTTTGAAAGACTCTGTGGAGAACTACGATAACTACGATCCAATGGCATTGGCCCAACGTCTCGAGCAACACGATCTGGTCTTTTTCCGACAGATTGCTGCGAACATCTATCGTAAGAACAAGAGATGGGACAAGTCGATTGCTCTATCAAAGCAAGACAAGTTATTCAAGGACGCGATCGAGACTGCGGCTATTTCTGGCAAGTCAGATGTGGTAGAGGAATTACTGCGCTACGTGAGTTTCACTATTCTGCTTCTGCAGATACCAAGGCTAACGTTCTCCCAGTTCGTCGATATTGGCAGCAGGGAATGCTATGCGGCGATGCTGTATGCCTGCTACGACATCATCCCACTCCATACAGTCATGGAATTATCTTGGCGGCATGGCCTGACTGACTTTACCATGGTATGTGCCCCAGTGCTCCCTTCATCCTGACATTGGCTGATAACCGCTTAGCCTTTCATGATCAATTACATGAGCCAGCAAGCTGTGACTATCGATCAGCTGAAGAAAGACAATGAAGAGCGGAAAGCTCGCGAAGCGTCACAGAAACAGGACGAAGACACGACCCCCATCTTGGGCGGTTCTCGTCTGATGTTGACACAAGGCCCAGGTGCCCAAGCCCCCGCACCACAGCCATACTTGCAACCAAATGGCATCACTCCACAAGCCACCGGTTATCGCGCGTTTTGAGGCGGATGACGGAGGTGTAATGACGGTCGGAAAGAGCTATGGGGACATATTTAGGGGGGTTAGCAACCGGAGTCTATCAACTCCTACTGCGTGCATTTCCTTTACATGTTGCTCGCTTTCTGTATTCTCAAGGTGGCATAAGGTCATCCAGCGTTCCTGTGACCCAAAAGAGATTCTCGTGTGTATTTTAGAATAATTGGACGTTTAACGGTACCCGCTGAGACGTGGATTGTGAATTGTAGAACATGGCTGTGCTTCAAGCTGGTTAATTGGACTCGCCGTAAGCGTACCTGAGACGGTTGCCGATCCGTGTCCGCCTTCGGTCCCCGCTCCGCAATGGCGAAACCGTGGCCTTCGCTTGCTGAGGCCGGCTTGTTGGCTCCAGCTTTGACGAGCTGTAAAGCTTTCAGCATCAACCAATACATTCAAAAACTCGTGACGGTTTGAGCAGTGCCTTGTAGCACGACTAGTCGTCAACATGGATCTCCTACAGGCAAGAAACTCCTCCAATGATCCAGCTGGGCGCAATGTATTGACTCCATGATTTAGCGCCTGGCGCGCTTCCTCGACCGGCCTCTATTTCCATGGAAGAAGCTCATCGTTGGCTTCTCTATAGGACAATATGTCTTTGAGAGCTTCCTTTCACTTCGCCAGTATCGGGTTCTGCAGCAAAAGAAACCACCCAAGGCACTGGAGGGGGAGATTGACCAACAGACCTTCGACAAAAGCCAGGTATGCGCGTTCTCTGACGCTTTAGGCACAGTTGGCTGATTTCAACGTGACAGGAATATGGTCGGGCCAAAGCCAAGTTTGGATTTATCTCCTCTTTGTACAGCGAATTACAGAACATTGGCATCATCTATTACGACCTCCTGCCAAAGTTATGGGGCTTGACGGGCATCTTACTGGCCAGATATTTCCCTGCGCGGTTCTCTGGCGAAATCACTCACAGCCTGATATTCTTCTTCTCCTTCAGCCTCATCAGTACGCTTCTGTCCCTGCCCACTTCGTTATACAGCACCTTTGTCATCGAGGAACGCTTCGGTTTCAACAAGCAGACGCCCAAACTATTCTTCACGGATCTCCTCAAGAGTCAGGCTCTCATGGTCGTACTCGGAACACCTCTTCTCAGCGCATTCCTGGCAATCATCCAAAAGACCGGAACGAGTTTCTTCTACTATCTCTGGCTGTTCTCCATTGGCGTGCAGGTTTTCATGATCACCATCTATCCGATTGCTATTCTGCCGCTCTTCAACAAGCTCTCCCCGCTCCAGGAAGGACCTCTCAAGTCAGGCGTTGAGGCTTTGGCCAGGAGGTTGAAGTTTCCTCTCAAAGAACTATATGTCATAGACGGAAGCAAGAGAAGTGCGCACAGCAATGCATATTTCTATGGACTCCCATGGAAGAAGCATATTGTCATTTACGACACCTTGATCGAGAAAAGTGAAACGGAGGAAGTCGTCGCAGTCCTCAGTCACGAGCTTGGTCATTGGAGCTTGAGCCATACCACCAAGCTCTTTGGCATTGCACAGGTACGTTACAACGAAGGCAGCGGAACGCGAAGCTAATCGTATTCCTTCTAGTTCCACATGTTTTACGTCTTCACACTCTTCTCAGTCTTCATCAACAACCGCTCGCTGTACAGGGATTTCGGGTTTGTCAATGAGTATCCCATCATCATCGGCTTCATCCTTTTCTCGGACGCGCTCGCACCCATGGACACCATCATCAAACTTCTGATGAACATTCTGAGTCGGAAATTTGAGTTCGAAGCTGGTATGTGTTCTTTTTGACGCTTTCAACACCCATCGCTAATTCCAGTAGATGAGTTCGCCGTGAACCTAGGTTATTCCGCTGAACTTGCGAAGTCCCTGATCAAGCTACAAGTCCAAAACTTGAGCACAATGGATGCGGACTGGATGTATGCCAGCTACCACTTTTCTCATCCAATTTTGCCCGAGAGGCTGAAGGCTCTGGGATGGTCCGGGGATAAGAAGGCTGAGAAAGAGCCTGAAAAGGTTGAGAAGGCTGCAGACAGGGAGTTATAGACGACTAACCCGTCTCCATGAGTGGATTAGATTACCAAATTCAATCTTGGCTCACGTCGTGCTTCGTGGAATCGTAAATCGTGCGGCATTCTCGAAGCCGAAAAATCGCTGAGGTCACCCGTCGACCATTCATACTTCTGCTTCCTTGGCTCTCTTTCTTTTCTCCTCCGTGTCGACCTTCTCTCTCTTTCTCCTCTCCAACTTTGCCTTTTTTCTCGCCTCCTTGTCTTTTTGATCCTTTACAGGGACTGAGGTCTCTTCCACATCCGGCACTTCCCCACCGTCCTCTATCCCGGTATCCCTCCGCCCGATTTCGCCAAGCTCTTCCTCCTGTTCTCTCTGGTAGGTATCCATGTCTTGCCATCCCTCACCCTCTGCGCCCTCTGTGACGATTCCACCGTCGACGCCCGCTCCCGCAATGATCTGGACATTGGCCCCAATGTTTGTATCATCACTCTCCACCAAGCCTCCGAGATCGACGTCGGTACCCCATCGCTCGCCTCTTAGTCCAGCCTCTACCCGCCGGAGATTGTGTAACCGCAATCCGCCCGCAGAGCCACCTACGGAAGACTGTGGGCCGTTGTCTGTGAGCAGCACTGAGGGGTCCAGAGACGGGTCGGTGGACGCGTTGGAAAGGTAGGTTTGGATGACGCTTAGGGCTTCCGCAGCGGAAACACGGCGCGAGCCGTGATTCACAGTGGGAGGGAGGACAGAGGTCATCTTGAATTGAACGAAAGGGTGCGGTAGATAGGGAGAGGACTTGTAGCAGAATTTAGGGATGGACTGCCAGAAATTATTTGGAGGCTCGGAAAGTTGGGTTTGCGCTAGCGCTAGTCTGCCGCCGATTCAGTACGAGGCTTGACAGCACTGCGCGGTTCCTCTTCCTCGATACTCCGCCCGTCTCCATTCACAGTACACACAGCAAGCATTTTGCAAGCACTTCAGAATGCTGTGCTTGCGATGTTTACGGGCGGTGTTCCGCACATCAATACCCTCGGCGTCTAAGCCTGTTGTCCAACGGCCCTCAGCCAGGCAAGCCCACTTCTGTCTACCCTTCTGCACCTATCTAACCTCGTTTTCCACATAGGACGCTCACGACCCTCCTCCGGCCGACACTCTCATCGTTTCGGCCTTCTACACCCTCAATCGCGGCTACAACAACCCCTGCCTCATCAGGTAGCACATCGATATCAGCCGCCACGGCGCAGCTGGATCTCTTGCCTAAGATCTCGACACATCCGGCGCTCGCAGGCCTGCAGGTGCGGAATGGACCTCGGGATACATATGATCCAAGCCACAGGGTGCGGAAGAGGAGACATGGATTTCTAGCTAGAAACAAGTCGAGGACCGGGAGAGCGATATTGAGGAGGAGAAGAGCGAAGCGGAGGAGTACATTGAGCCATTAGAGCACCGATGGATGCCTAATGAAGGAGTGAGGAGATGGGCAAACAAGGGCATACAAGGTCACACGCTGCCCTGAAGTGTTGAAGTGACTTCCCAGGATTCTATCCTGCCGGAAACGGTATTCTACAGCTACTGGACGCTTCTTGTTTGCTTCCGATACGAGGGGGTTTATATCGTGGAACGGTTTTTGGGGCTGCTGTCTATTTCTGTATGCATAGATGGCGTGAAATGGCTTGGAGACAATCTTAGTATTGTTCTCATATTGCAGAATAAGAGATAAATTCACAAAGGATCTTCACCACCAGGCCATCGATAGGCGTTGGTATCATGGGAGCCTTTTAACATAGATATCATGCGTCCTAGAGGCTTAGTAAAAAAAGGGTATATCTTGTGTAAGACATTTCGGCCTCAAAATCTGGATTTTGAGTGTTTGATAGTTGTTTGCTACTCTTGAGCACAATATGCATTTACTCCGTCTCCCATTGGACGTGGACGACCAGGGGTACAGTTTTCGGTACCCCGGGTCTTGGCAAGCCAAACCAAGTCGCACGCGGACGCCATCTCCCTTTGGAAGCGCACTCCCTCAACTGGACCACCGACGCTCCAGCCGCCTTTTGCCTTCCGCGCAGTATGAAGCGATCTCGAAGACGGAATCACCTTTTGAACTAACCAATTCTACTGTGGAGTGGTGCTGTGCGGGTAGCAAGATGGGCAGCCTCGAGAACGGGTCTGACGGCGTTCGCGTTCAGGGGCAGGCTACCGACGGAGGCGCAGGTGTTACCAATGGCGCAGGAAAGATTTCGAGCGGGGTAGAGGTCAAGACTAACGGGGAGCATAAGAGAGGAGGGAGTATGGCAACAGTCATGAATGGCGATGGTCCTGCGACGGAGCCAAACACGGCCAGGAAAACCTCGTCGCCCATGATGCCCGCTTTCATGGTATCTGCACCGGGGAAGGTCATTGTGCATGGTGAACATGCAGTTGTTCATGGAAAGGTACGGGGGATGATCCAACAATTTGCTCCAGACAGGTACTGACGAACTTAGGCCGCAATGGTCGTGGCGATCTCTCTGAGGTCGTATCTTCTTGTGACTACACTCTCAAAATCCCGCAGGACGGTCTCCCTGCGCTTCCCCGACATCCATCTCGACCATACCTGGGACATTGATTCTCTGCCCTGGGCAACGTTTCAGCAGCCTTCAAAGAAAAAGTTCTACTACGATCTAGTAACTTCACTCAATCCGGATCTCGTCCAGGCCATGAGCCCACACATCAAGGCCGTTGGTACCGACAGTGACGAGCACACCCGAAGGATACAGCAGAACGCAGCGTCCGCCTTCCTGTATCTTTTCCTATCGCTCGGATCTCGTTCATCTCCTCCATGTATTTATACCCTTCGGTCAACCTTACCCGTTAGCGCTGGCCTCGGCAGCAGCGCCAGTATTTGCGTCTGTCTGAGTGCGGCTCTCCTCTTGCAGAGTCGCGTTTTGGCGGGACCTCATCCAGATCAACCAGGACAGGAGGCTGAACTTCAACTCGAGCGGATAAACCGATGGGCGTTTGTCGGAGAGCTCTGTATTCATGGCAATCCCAGTGGAGTGGACAATACTGTTTCAAGTTATGGAAAAGCGGTTGTGTTTAAGCGGGAAGATTACGGGAAGCCGCCAACGGTCCAGTTCATCAAGAAGTTTCCTGAACTACCACTACTACTGGTGAACACGCGACAGCCGCGCTCCACAATGACTGAGGTGGCTAAGGTGGGCGCATTAAGAAAAGCTCATCCCTTGGTGGCGGAAATGATGCTTGATGCCATCGACGGTGTGACGGAATCAGCACACCGTATCATCAATACTACGGACTTCGACAGCACCGACGTTCCTCAGCTGGAGCGACTGGGAGAACTGCTGCGTATCAATCATGGTCTGCTGGTGGCACTGGGCGTCTCCCACCCAAAGTTGGAACGAGTTCGTGAACTGGTCGACCATGCTGGTATTGGCTGGACTAAGCTCACCGGTGCTGGCGGCGGCGGGTGTGCTATTACCTTACTCAAGCCTGGCGTGGACGAGAAACTATTCCGCAAATTAGAGCAGCAGCTGGATGAGGAAGGATTCGAGAAGTACGAGACTAAACTTGGTGTAGATGGTGTGGGTGTGTTATGGCCCGCCGTGCTCAAAAACGGCAGTGATGAAAAGGGTGGAGAAGAGATTGACCAGGAGAAGTTCCTGACTGCCGTGGGCACTGAAGGAATCGAAAAACTTGTCGGAGTCGGGGTTCATGAAAAGAGGGAAGGCTGGAAGTTCTGGAGGATGTAAGAGCGGAGTACCTGTTGGGCTCTTCACTTAACCCGGGTACGTAATGCCTTAATTGGGGAAAAGGAGGTGTGGGCATTGGAGTCTCTGGGAGCGGCGTGCAGCCGACACCAGTCATGCGTTCGCAGGGTCTGTACCAGTAAACTGTACAATTGTTCTGTTATATGAATAATCATAATTTGAGCATACCGAAATCTATTACTAGGGATTCGAAAATCGCAGAAACGGCCGTGAACAGCATAGGCTCTTTGTCTATTTTCTTGGTATTGTTGTTGTTCATAAACTTCCCTCACGACGCCTCGAAGAGTGAAAACGGGAGCTTGGCACTGTCATCCGAACTCCGACCACCCCCTCTAGACCCTGAATGGTTCCATAACTCAGCCTCGAGAGCAGCCGACGCACATCTCGACCACCAGGATGGCTCCGCCAGAATATTCCACCGATCCCGTATGGGCGGATATTGATCCTCTACCACAGGACGATGGCGGCCCTAATCCATTGGCTGCAATCGCATACACCGAAGAGTATAGCGAGGCTATGGCGTACCTACGAGCGGTCATGGCCAAGAACGAATACAGCGATCGGGTGCTGGCGTTGACAGAGCATATAATCAAGATGAATGCCGCACATTACACTGTCTGGTATGTACTGCCAAGTTGAGCAACCCACTGCGCAGTCAGTTACGATCTCGCATGGCTTCAAGGGCTCCAAGTTTCAGGTGTAGACCAGCGCTGACCCATGTGCCGCATAGGCTCTACAGAGCTAAATGCTTGTTCGAGCTCAAGAAGGATCTCCGCGAGGAAATGCAATGGCTGAACCGCGTGGCTCTGAAGCATCTCAAGAATTACCAGATCTGGTACGCTCGCTTTCCCCTTCTCAACGCGGAGCTCTACTGACTAGGTTCCAGGCACCATCGGCAGCTCATAATGGACAAACTCGGAGACCCAACAGGAGAGGCTGCATTCATTGCACAAATGTTTGAGCGTGACGCAAAGAACTATCACGTCTGGATCTACCGTCAGTGGCTCGTACAGCGCTTCGACCTGTGGGACAAGGGCGAACTGCAGACTATAGAGGAGTTGCTGGAGAAGGATGTCAGGAATAACAGTGCGTGGAATCATCGATGGTTCATAGTGTTCGGTAGGGAAGGCGGGAAGGGCGCAGTGCATAAGGATATCATAGAAAGGGAGATTGCGTGAGCCTCCTCTCTTTGCGCTGCCAGGCTTCTTCTCGCGTACGGCGATGCTGACCTATATATCCACAGTTTCACCCAGTCCGCGATAACACCCGCGCCTCAAAATCCCTCCCCATGGGCATACCTCCGCGGCATCCTCAAGCACACTTCTCGCCCGCTCTCCACCTTGGCACCATTCGCGGCGCAATTCGCCTCTATTGAACAGCCCGAGCGGACTCGATCCAGCCACGCGCTGGACTTTCTGGCTGACGCATGGGCTGACGACGAAAGCAAGAAGAAGGATGCGGAAAAGGCGTTGCAGTTGCTGGCTGAAAAGTTCGATCCTATCAGGAAAGGATATTGGGATTACAGGCGGAGACTGCTTGGTCAAGGGACAGCATCGCAGAAACAGACTACCAGGCAGGGAGAACTGAAAGCATGAGCATGGAAATTACGGTCGGCATAGCGTATGGCGTTTCGTCTTGAAGGCATTCGAAGGTGTTGGGCGTTGAGCATGCATGGAAGATGCTGCACGTCATGGTCTCATTACTTCAAATTTTCAAGGAATGTAGAGACGTTCGGGACTCGATCTCGGAAGATCAAAAAGCTAGGTCTTAAGCTAAATAACATTTAGGAATATTCGAGTCTACAGACTGCGATCATACCAATTTTATATGCCGAGCGGACCCTTCAAATTCCGCAGCCAATCGAATCGCCTCGCCATCCATCAAGCCATCCATATAACAACACCCGATGAATTGATATTTGTCTTCATGACCAGTGACCGGCCTGATCAGATAGACGAGATTACCGCCAGAAAAGACAGCAACTATATCATCTACAGTGGCCGCTGCTGGAACAAGTCCAAGGCCTCCTTGAGATGTCACAGCCAATCGCCTTCCATGGCAATTGCGTACAAGCCCGAGCTCCATTGTCTCGTGGCGCCTCTTTTCCACATCATCAAGCTCGGCGTACTTCTTGTCAAACAGATGCCAGTCGATGTTACCGCCACGGTGCCAGAAATCCTGCTCTTCACTCTCTTCACCCTGTGGTACACCGATGTCCGCTGCTAATGTCGAACAGAAAGCCCGGCGTCCTGCTTCGGGATCTGTCACGTAGAGGGACGGGGGCACATTCAGCAATGTCTCCCATGTTTTAATAAAATGGACAGATTCTCCATCATCGTCATCCCAAATCGAGGACAGACTAGAAACACTGGTGACAAGGAGGGCAGAAAGATGAAGCTCTAGGCCTACAATCTCAGCGTCTTGGTTAGAGCCAGACCACGGACTGTACAATGGGTCTCCAACAGTCCTCTGAGATCTTATGGTAAACCTTGGGATTCCCACTCGTGTTCTCCAATCCGGTACCCAGGACGGCATTTGAGGCGTTCTGACGGCGTTGAGATATTCGTTTGAGGAATCTGGAGCAGGTATCTGCACATCGGCCAGGAAGTCGAGGCCAATATCTTTGTTTGCAAGTGCAAAACGCACAACATCGATATACACTTCGACCACGTCTTTATGGTAATTGACCTCGATTTCCAGGGGCGAGACATCCAGCGCATGCGCGAGGGGCGCGTACACCTTATCCCGAACATCACTACATACTGTCTTCTTGGTCTCTGTCATCAGCTCGAACAGCCGTCTTCCCTTTCCCTTTTCCCGATGCGACCGAGCTTGACTCAGACTCTGCGGATTGCTTCCGAAACCTGCAGCTGCGCGAAAGCGGCGGTCGAATCCAGGGAACTTGGAAAACAAGTATGCAAAATAGAGAGTCGCAGACAGCAGAATGTCGTCAAAGCAATGGTCACCGCAGAAAAACAAGATCCGCCCGGGAGTGGTTGCTTCCTGGTAGATCCATGTCCGACGCCAATAGCTCTGGTTGAACATCTCAGCAATGCCATTCCAAGCCTTGTGTTCGTCGGAATCAGCTTTGAGGGGGAACCCTGGTGTTTCCATGGATACAGTTGCCCCAACTGCATATATGTCACCACTATGGACGCTTAGCATGTCCTTGAGATAGAGATTGAAAGCCCGCATGGTAGCGACAGCGAGCCGGGTCTCTTCGTCATCAAAAGGGAGACTGAGCCATCCATAGACTGCCTTTGAGCGCTCGTAGATCTCCTTCATGAGCTTGACTTGGGCACTTCTTTCGTCAAAGTCTTGCTGATTGATACAGATGAAGTCAACCCAGAGCTTGCAGCCCCGTCGACGAACGAACTTTCCGACGTGGCTCAACGCATCGTAGAGATTCTGATGTACGTCAACCACCTCGGTAGCCAACGTGATGGGATACTTGCGATCTGGTCGCCTGCCTTTCTGATAGCTGGCTGGACCCCATGTATAAGACAGTGCAACAAAATCTGGTGCCTCGTCCAGGCTACAGGTATGCAGAGTAAAATCTAGGCCAGTATCATCGCAGACCTCAAGGAGACGGATGGAACGTGCGTCGAGACGATGATAACGTCCCATCGACATAGAGAAGCCCGCGGTTCTGTCATGATCTCAAAGTACTTTTCCGGGCATCAACCCGTGTTACCTACCATAACAGGCTGACAGTCAAGTGGCTGTGCAAATGGGAGATTGAGGTTCCCCAAGCTCTCCACAAGTCCTGTAGATAGAGAAGGACTGCCAACGATTACATATATACGATTTTTATGCTGAAAATCATTGACTACTCAAATTACTATTATCTAGAAGTCAGCTTAGACTCTAATAATGATAAAGAAAAGAAAATATGTGGAGGATCTATAAGAAATATATAAGGAGATTTTTAAAGAAGCGTTGGTCTCCCCAGCCTTGCCCCGCCTTGCTAGCCTGCAGAGGACAGTACGAGCAGCATCAACATCCACCACATTAACACGAACATGACGGCTGGAGATCAATCGGCGCAGGGCCGCAGGAAACCCTGGATCCGCACGCCACTCATACGCTCGGCTGCCCTTTCGACCGCTGCAGGATGGTAATTGCCCAAGTTCCCTTCCAGTCAACATCCAGCCGGCGGCACAAGCTGACACTCCACCCCAGCCAGATCTACCTTAAGCTCGAGCACCTACAGCCGCCTGGCTCTTTCAAGGCACGGGGAATTGGGAACTATCTCCTGGCGAGCCTGCCCGAGCCCTCGTCCTCTTCCCTCCCGCCTCAGAAAACACACTTCTACTGCTCGTCAGGCGGCAATGCGGGGCTGGCATGCGTGCACGCAGCGCAATCCCTCCAACAACCCTGCACGATCGTCGTCCCCCTCTCGACGCCCGCGCGCATGGTCGCCAAACTGCGCGCAGCCGGGGCCACGGACGTCGTGCAGATCGGCGCCAGCTGGGCCGAGGCGGATGCGCATCTGCGGCAGGAGCTGATTCCGCGGGCGGAAGCTAAGGGCGAGCGCGCCGTGTACGTGCCGCCGTTTGATGATCGTGCCGTCTGGGAGGGAAATGCGACGATGGTCGAGGAGATAGTGCAGGATCTGTACACGGAAGCGGGCGGCGATGGGAGGCCCGATGCGCTGCTCTGCTCTGTCGGCGGCGGGGGCCTCTTCTGCGGCGCCATGCTGGGTCTGGACGCAGCTCAGAAAGCCCAGGGGTGGGATAAGCCTGTTCCTGTCGCGGCTCTCGAGACTCAGGGTGCCGACTCCCTCGCCCAGGCCCTGCAGGCTGGTGAGCTGATCACTCTGCCCGGCATCACCAGCATCGCCAAATCCCTCGGCGCGACGCGCGTGTGTTCGCAAGCGTTCGAGTTCGGGCAGCGTGACAATGTTAGCAGTGTCGTGCTTTCAGACGCCGAGGCGGCGATGGGTGTGTGGAGGTTTGCCGACGACGAGCGCGTGCTGGTGGAGCCGGCGTGTGCGGTGTGTCTGGCGTTGGTGTATCTGGGCCGGCTGAAGGAGGTGGTCAAGGGCCTGAAGGAGGATAGCCGGGTGGTCATTGTGGTCTGTGGAGGATGTAATGTCACGATTGATATGGTGCAGGAGTGGAGGGCACAGTTCGGGGATGTTGAAGCTCAGAAGGAGGTTCAGAGGACTGCCATGTCGGATGTGCCGAGTAGCTATTCGGCACCATAGATTTATAGAGCAAGGGATTGGCTGTTGATAGACATATAGACGGGCAAGTCGGTCGGGGATGACTGTAAAAACAGCTACCGTTCAAGTGTTTACCTGGGATGGAGACCCCTGGATATCGGCTTCAGGTCTATAATATATATTTTACCGGTCTATGAGACTAAAACAGAGTCTATGGAAAGACGCCGTCCTTGGTAGTCCTTGGGAAGTCTACATTGGCTCCTGCGGAGAGTCCGTTTACCCATCCTAGGCACAGCATCTCACCATACAAGCTTTCCGCTCTGCTCATCGCAATAGCCTGGCCCCTTCGATGGAGAGTTGCTCACCCAGCTCTTGGCTGTGAGGACGGTCGTGTAGGCCATCATGACAAACCCGAAAATGCACAGACTGATATCGGCAATCTTCTGCCACCGCTTGCGCGGAACTGCTTTGAGATGCAAGAGGGGCTGCAGGACTGGTCAGATCTGCATTTAAATCAAGCCACAAGACGATATCACTTACCGGGTAGATGTTGACCAGCGGCACACACGCAAAGCTTCCGACGAGGGAGACAAACTTGTCCAGATCTCCAGCACCGGCCCAAGCGAGTGTTGCACACAACATGACGACGAAGAAGCGGAACACATTCTTCTTCCACTTGATGTATGGGTTGTACTTGCCGCTTCCTGTAAAGAGCTCATTCTCTGTAATCCGGATCGCCGGGAATAGTTGCAGCGGTGTTGACAACAGAATGGCCAAGGAGTAGATGAATTGAACACCATTGACCATCTTGTCGTCCTGAGGCAGGTTCAAAATCACGACTGTTTGAGTTTTGCTGCCGAACGCGGCATAGGAGAGTGCGCCCATGCTCAGGAAGATAATGGTGATCACAATCATGACGCCCCCCAGAACGGAAGGGAAGCTCCTTGGCTTCTTCATGGACTCTTGAATTGGAATGATGAGGCCGATGCCTTCAAACGTGAAGATGGCAGTGCCGATGAAAAGTGTCCAGCTGTCGGGATTGAAGTTTTTGATGTCGGACATTCCATGGTTGGACACGAGAGTAAAGATGTCGTAGTAATAGAGGTAGATCAGTCCAAGAAGAATGAAAATATCGGCGATGAGGGCAGTAAAACCAAGCTTGCTGATGTCTCGTACCAGAGAAAGGGGAAGAAAGACGATGAGCTGCATCATGATCATAAACTTTATGTCTATGTACGTCTTGCATTTGGAGACGGCAAGGATGAAGGCCTGAAGGTTTTCGGAGGTAAAGACAATGTAAGCAGAGGCAAAGCCGATTTGACTGAGTACGATCGATCCGAGGATGAGCGCGCGCATCCACTTGCCATAAAGGACACCACCGATGTCACCGAACGACCCGTCAATGACGAGCCTCGTCCTCACAAGTAGGATGAATCAATAGAAGCTTAGCAGCGCGACTGCCAGAAGCACTAGGTTACTGAAGAGCATGCCGCCGTTCAAGTAAGCTCTTGGTAGGAAAAGCACACCGGTTCCCACGAAAGATTTCAACAGCAGTAACACAGCGCCCCAAGTACCGTTCGTGGCAGCTGGATGATCTCGCTTCCGTTTTCGACCGCCAGGTGTCCGGGGTGTGAGCAAACCACTCTCTTCGCCAGGTCCTGCATCCTCGTCTGTAGCTTCTCCTGGTTCGTAAGGTGGGAAATATTCATTTGGAAACAGTGCTTCATCATCCTCTTCCAGCTCTTCACCCGCAAAATGACCGTAGAGCGTCAAAAATTCAATAAAGTTGTTTGTGTGAAAATCTGGCCTCTTGGCCTAGGCGGCGGTGGAGCATCGGTTCCACCCGGACGGAGGCCAATGTTGCCTCTACCAGTAGGTGAAGGACTCGCTGCAGCTCTTCGCAAGTAATTCCGGCGGAATCCGCCTGGCTGTTTGATTGAGTTGATGTCAAGCACTTCGTCCTCTGCTTCCGGCCTCAACACATTAAAACTCCGACTTCTTTGCGCCCTGCCTCTCCCTTGTGAATTTGCCTCTGCTTCCTCAGTCCAGCGGTATATTTCTCTTGTGGTGTCACCACCTTGCAGCTTCAAGCTTGAGAATTCATCTCCGTCTCCAGATAAGAGAGGCCGGCTCTGATCTTTCAGATTTGTCGAGGAGGCCTTGTTCTTTCCGCCGAGTATGGACTGACTGTGCTCGGAGGCCGCGTCACTACTAGCATCGTACTTTGACGGCGAAGTGCTTGCAGGTTGTACCAGATGTCGTTTGACAACTTCATGATCTTCCAATGGTAGCCCAGGCCTGAGCTGGGCCGATCGTCCCCCGATGGATCCGTAATTGCTCCGAACAGTACCAGAACCACCAACTTGTGATGACGTTCGCTGCTTTGGAGAAGAGCTCATAGGCGGTGAGTTCTTCCCTAAGGAGCCCTGAAAGGCCTGTGCCAGGGCAGATCGTCCTGGGCCAGGGAGTGAGCCCGATCCCTCGGCACCTGCCAACGGCGTCTGAGAGCCTTGACCGCCAATATCGAGTCTAGGAGTTGGCGCTTGAGAATGCCTTGGAGATCCACCTTGGCTTGACGTGATCGGAGAAGCTGCCAAGCGTGCGGTGGAAGCTACTCTCGAACTGAAGCTCCTTGAATGCTGGGATGAAGAGAGCTTGGGAGAGGACGAGACAGGGACCGGCTGAGGTTTAGAGCCATCCACGGGATCTGCCATTTCTTAGGAGTGAACGAGTGATCTATTTCTGAAGATGCTTGGATGAAGCCTGTCGCAGTGAATAACGGGGCATTGGGTAATTGACTCAAACAATGTGTTCTGTCGATATCCTGTCAGCATCATCTCCCACAGCACCTATACGGGCAAGCTTCCGAATGCGGAAAGAGAGGATAACACGGGGTCAATTGGGCCTATCTCAACGACATACATGTGCACAAGACGTCTCTCAAATGAAACTTTCGACACGACAACACCAGACTGAGTAATCTTGACACCGAATTCCGTCCAAAAGACCCTGATGACTTGATCAGGTGGAAAAAGTGTGCACTTCCTCAGTGCGTCGTAGGTGCAGGTAAATTCGATTGGCCGCCTTGCGACTATTTACCTCATAGCAACTGATGCCATTGGTCCGTTTCGGATCGTAGCTCCCAAGCCAAGCGCACATGACATGGTAGCGCGCCCAAGATCCAGACCCCCAAGCCAAGCAGGTCAAGCCGAGAAATCAACAATCCGCATGTCTTAGGCACCGTATTTTTTATCTGGAACTTGAGCATCACAGGAACTTCTCCGGTGTTCGAGTCGTCACCAACCTTGGGCGAAGAGCGTGGAGGAGCGGTTGACATGGGCAACAAGCTTTCGATCACACCTTTTGCGGACCTTAAAATTCCAGATTGAAAAGCCCACCGTTGGGTTCCACGAAACGCGGGGAAGGTCATCCCTTGAACCTTGGTCGCCCACCAAATTGGTTACGTCAAATAGCAGCAAAAATTCGAGCTTGAGACACGGGCGAAGCTGTCAGCGATCTCCATGGCCTCTTGGACCTACTGTTGAAAATTCTGAATTGTCAAGGGCGCCAATTTCTGAATTGCAAAATGGCGAGCCCACAGAAACCAACTCTGCCCAGGTCGAGGTCGAATTTCGCGACCCGAACTGCGCACGAGATACGAAATCCTGATTATCGTCGACTTTCAATATTGGTCCCAGAATCTCCTGACCGGGAAGAACCCCCTGCCACCACAGGGCAGCCACTGGTACCACAGTGTGGAGATCCGTCCTATTCCTCAACCCTACAAAATCATCCTGGAGCGGAGCAGAAGCCTACAGGTTGGAGACAAGGATGGTTCGGCAGTGGAAATGATAAACGTCCAGCGGGCTCAAGGCGGAAGACAACGAATGCAGCAGAATCTTCTCGACATGGTCTGTTAGGGAGGCTGTCATTGACGGCGCAGATGCAGGGACATTCCGATAACCAGAGAGATGGAGGAAAAGGCGGGCGGAAGAAGAGTGGCCGACCCACTGGCGGGTCAGGAAAGCTTGGAACATTCTCAGGGGTATTTGTACCAACAAGCTTGAATGTATTGAGCATTCTTATGTTCTTGCGTTTCGGGATGATATTAGGACAGGCTGGGTTTCTCGGCATGTTCGGTACGTTCCCCTCGCCCACTCCCAGAGCTTGTGTCTTACATCTAACAATTTCTAGGCATGCTTATTGCTTGTTACCTCATCAACCTTGTGACGACCCTATCACTCTCAGCGATTGCTACGAATGGTACTGTTCGCGGTGGAGGCGCTTATTACCTGATTTCGAGGTCCCTTGGTCCAGAATTTGGCGGGTCAATCGGAGTGGTCTTCTACTTGGGCTTCGTCTTCAACACTGCAATGAATGCAGTTGGCTTGATTGACTGTTTGAAGCAGAACTTCGGCACGTTAACTGGAAATTGGGCACACTGGCTTCCTCAAGGCTTTTGGTGGCAGTATCTGTGGGGTACTTTGGTCCTGTCGTTATGTACCGCTATCTGTCTTGCCGGCAGTGGACTCTTCACCAAGTGCAGCAATTGGCTGCTGCTCATCCTTATGGTATCGACGTTGAGCATTCCATTTTCCACGTTGATAATGAAGCCTTTCGAGGATCGGTCGCTTGGCATTCAGTATACGGGCCTCAGCGCGAACACCCTCCGTTACAATCTAATGCCTCGGTTTACAAAAGGCGCCGACGGTAGCCAGACTAAGGGCAAGGAAAGTTTTCAGGATCTTTTTGGCATCCTATTCCCCGCAACTGGTGGTATATTTGCGTAAGTACCAGTCCGGGTGATTAGAGGAGTGGGCTCTCTGTCAAGGGATTGTGCTAACGTCAAGATAACAGAGGAGCTAGCATGTCAGGAGATCTAAAGCATCCCAGCAAAGCTATACCTAAGGGCACACTGTGGGGTCTTGGGTTGACATTTTTGCTCTATACTTTGGTTATACTAGCTATGGCTGCAAGCATAACTAGGCCGTCTTTCTATAGCGATGTCAATATCATACAAGATGTGAGTCGGCGCTTTTGTGATCAACGTGCAGAATACTAATTGTCAAAGGTGAATGTCTCGGGCATAATCGTCCTAATTGGAGAGATCGCTACAACTACGTTCTCAACCTTGATGGGTGTCATTGGTTCAGCAAAACTTCTCCAAGCTCTAGCAAGGGATACGATCATCCCGGGCCTGTCGTTCTTCGGCCAAGGCACGAAGAAGAATGATGAGCCTATATATGCCATCCTGATTACATGGGTCATAACCCAGCTGAGTATGCTGACTGACCTCAACGAGATAGCCAACCTGATCACCATGGCATATTTGATGACATTCTTAGTTATGAATCTGGCGTGCTTCTTGCTCAAGATCAGTTCGGCGCCCAACTTTAGACCCTCCTTCCACTACTTTAATTGGTGGACCGCAGCTGCCGGGACCGTCGTCAGTGGGGCTACCATGTTCTTTGTCGATGGCGTCTATGCTTCAGGCTGTGTCAGTGTCTTGATAGCCCTCTTTCTGATCATCCATTATACCACACCACCAAAGCCATGGGGGGATGTGAGCCAAAGCCTCATTTATCACCAGGTGCGAAAGTACCTCCTACGGCTTCGTCAGGAGCATGTCAAGTTTTGGCGGCCGCAGATTCTGCTCTTCATCAATGAGCCACGACGTCAATACAAACTGATTCAGTTTTGTAACTCTCTGAAGAAAGGTGGATTGTTCGTTCTGGGTCACGTTATTGTTGCTCCAGATTTTGGCTCCGCTGTGCCGGAAGCTCGCCAGCAACAAGCTGCTTGGTCAAGATACATCGAATTATCCCGCATTAAGGCATTCGTGAACATTGCCATCTCACCAGCGGTCGAATGGGGGACACGAAACATTGTCTTGAGCGCTGGACTTGGAGGCATGAGGCCGAATATTGTCGTTCTCGGTGGATACAATCTGAACGATTACCGTCAAAAGCAACCACTTGTTGACGTCCCGTCGCTGCCAGAATCGAGGCCGGGTAGTCGCGCAAAAGATGGCCCTTCCGGTGCGGATTCCCTCAAGCGAAGGAAGCCATCAAGGATACCGTCAGAAGAAGCCAGAGCGGAAGACGTACTACCCCCTAATAGCAGCAGAACCAGCAGCTTGATAAGCCCTACCACATACGTTACTATATTGGAGGACTTGCTCCTGAGATTACAGATCAATGTAGCTATCGCAAAGGGGTTCCAGGAGCTTGAGCTCCCTGATCCCAAAGGAGACAACACGAAGCATTATATTGACCTGTGGCCGATCCAGATGTCTGCAGAAATTGCTGAGGAAGGCGACAAGAAACAGAATGTGCTTACGACAAATTTCGACACCTATACGCTTATCCTACAGTTAGGTTGCATCTTGAACACCGTCAGCAGATGGAAAAAGGTGTACAAACTTCGCGTTGCTGTTTTTGTGGAGTATGAATTCGAAGTGGAGGAAGAGCGAACCAGAGTGAAGACTTTGCTTCAAAACCTAAGGATTCAAGCTGAGGTGCTCGTATTTTGGCTTGCCTCTGGGGATCTACACACCTACGAGGTCATAGTAAATGGATCTACTTCTTCCGAACGGACCGAGGCAGCCCAAGACGTGGAGGTTGTTCTAAAAAATGAGGCATGGTGGCGTGAGGTTCAACAAATCAGAGGCCATGGTGGGAATCTTACTGCAAGTCAAGAGCTTTCGAGAGTGGAGGACATATTAACTGCTGGCGTACAATGGCCTCAAGCAACCTTCCAACAAGGTCCTAGAGATCTTAAGGTCGAGCGTTTTGAGCGACTTAAGAAGTTCCTGCGGAAACCTAAACGCCGTCATCCAATGAGTGGACTCAGTGGGCTTGGGGTGAGTCTTGGAATGCGGACGCATCGACTACAGCTGGATCTCGTCAATAAACAAGAGGGCAGTTCCAGTGAGAGCGACGAGTCAAGCGGCTCCGAATATGGAGGAGATGATGCTTCAGAAGCGAGTGCTGCAAGTGAGAACGACATTGATGAGTATGAGGATGAAGATCTCGAGGCTCGCATACCGGAACGCAAGGTCACTAGAAGACGCAGTGATGGTGACAGCCTCGCTGGTCCTCCTTTACTGGAAAGAGCTCGTTTCAGAGAAGAAGCTGCGAAACAATCTGGTGCTACAACCGGCCTCAGACCACCTCTTCAGAACAAGGCAACCGCGGCAGCTTCCGATTCGAATATCAAGACGGTGGCGTTGCGTCCAGGCGACAATGCAGAAGGTGCATCAGGCTCAGCGGGAACACCACAGACCCCGCAGAATCGACCATCTTCAACATTGGACCACCCACCTATCGTCCGGCAATCGTCTATCCCGAAGTTCACCTCCGATCCACTACCCTTGACACGCGTCGCGACAGAAGAAGGTCCTGGTCCATCAATCATGTTTACCAACACTCCTTCGCCGTCACGGAACCGCGGTCAATCCATCTACAACCGATCGTCACCGACCCCTGGCCCTGCTGTGATCCCTTCGCAGCTTGCACCACAGCCAGCAGAACCACCTCCAGCACGTGGCTTCCCGGCCCCTCAGTCCATTCCATTATCCTTCAATGACCTCCCCTGCCGGGCGCAGCACCTTATACTCAACGAGCTCATAACGCAACAATCAGGTGAAACGGCAGTTGTTTTTACAACGTTACCGAGCCCTGTCGAGGGGACTTGCAAGAGCGAGAAGGACAGTATTGACTATTTGAGCGATTTGGAGGTTCTCTGTCAGGGACTTCCACCCGTGTTGCTTGTTCATAGCAACAGTATGACCGTAACGATGAATTTGTGATGTGCAACGAGGATGTATAAACAGCTTTTCGGATGGCTTGGGAGGAAAAAAGAAAGGGCGTCAGGAGCCTTGGTCTTACCGCATCAGAGGCGCATCGTAGTAGCATCAAGATACCAGTGAGCTTATATTTTGGGACACTTCGAAGGATCGAAACTATAGCATTGCAGAAAGCCATGAGAATGATCCGTTCGCTTAGTTTCATGATGCAGGTGATACTAATGACACGCTCTATCTCTAGGCTTTATCTCTATGCGTCTTCTTCATCTTCGTCTCCTTCTGTCCCGGATTCTTCTTCATCATCATCTTCGCCATCCTCATCGTCCTCATCATCCTCTCCCTCATCGTCTAGCTCGTCCTCATCCCCTTCAGGGGCCTTCAGTCCGTAGTCATCCTGGAAGGAGCTCAAGGTTCTGAGCTCAGGCTTGAAGCCGGCGTCTTGCAGGCTCTTCTTGATAGACTATCCAGGAGAGGTCAGTAGAAGTTCAACAAACGTAGAAAGCAAGGAGAATATATAATCACGTACCTCCTCCAGGATCGGGGCACATGTAATGACTACGTTGCTGGTTTCTGGTCTGAACACAGGCAACACCACGTCCCTCAACACATTTCTGATCTCCTCAACTCCAACCTCCCTCACCTTCCGCAACATGACCCCATTGTAATCCTTCGGCACCTGACGCACGACACTGTTCACGAAGCTGACCGTCGCCGCGCTCGCCATTGTCGGCTGCTCATTCGCAAACTGCACTACAATGCTGCTGATCGCGCCCTCGAGGGCCGGACCCTCGAAAGGGGTTTCCCCGGACACGAAGTCCCCTACGACCTTCCGCGCTACAGTGAATGCTTTCGAGGCATCTGGCGAACGGTAGATGTGGAAGCGGAGCAGGCCGTCGAGCGTGCTGCGTGAGAAATGCGTCCCGTAGGCGAGGCCAGTACCACGGACTGCACCCCACATAGGGCCTTCTACAGCATCGAGGTAGGCAAGCGCTACCATCAGGGCAGGGAGTTGAGGGTGTGTATAAGAATTGGGTCCTTTGGCGACGTGAACGGAATAAGAGCTGTCGATTGTAGGTAAAGGGATGATGTACGCAAGACCGCCGGGATTCTTGCCAGCATCACTGAGGCGCACGGAGGCCGGCTCAATCGGGGCGAGGGGCTCCGAGGCGTCCAGATTGGGCTCGAGGATGCCGAAGGCAGAGCTAGGATGAGGAAGTTTCTCCAGGTCAGCAATAACGAGGAGCCGCAGATTGGAGAAGCGGAAGAGGGAATCGCGCAGCGTCTGTAGATCTGAAAGGACGGCAGAAGGAGCGGTGGCAAGGAGTTTGTTGATTCGTTTGAGGTAGACGGCTTTGACCAGAGTGTTGCGTGCTCGAGTGGATGAGTCCCGCGAGAAGTGAAGCAGCGAGTCAACTTGCGTTGCCATGCTGTCTCCGCTGCGTTTCTCTTGCGGGATATCCGCTAGTAGCTTTGTCACGGCAGCTTTGACGCGGACTTCGTCAAAGATGCTGTCCCACATCACTGATTTGAGCCATCGGATGGCGGTGGTGTATTTTGAGGGTTCAATCTGGAACAAGATCCGCAGAGCGCCTGGAAAGCCCATTGCACCACCACCGTCGATGCTGTAGCCCACAGTATCCTTTTCGAGCTCCGTGACAACTTTCTCGAATTCGATCCGCTCGCCGTCTCGCATCACCGGAGTGTTGAAGAAGTTGTCGAGGAAGACCGGCAACAGGGGCTTCAAATGCATCGGGATTCCTTGGGTGGATATGATGACCGAAAGATGAACAAAGTTGCTTGGGACATGCTCGAACTGAATGAAAAGGGGCAGATGACTTCTATCCTCGTCGACAAGTTTTTGGATGCTATTATCAAGTGATCCAAGTTGGCGTGCCAGTCCCGACCGCGCTGTGACCGTGGGAATGAAATGGATAGAGTCCGTTCCAGGAATCTTGAACTGTTCCAACAGATCAGGAGGTATGGGTTTATCGTTCTCTGCCTTCGCTTCTTCCAACTTTTGTTGCAATTTCTTGAGTCCTTCCTCTCCCAGTCGCTTCTTCTGATCCTCTATGCGAGCCTTTTCTTCCAGCTTGAGCTTCTTTGACAGCTTTGCGGATGGGACACCAAGGATTGAGACATGGTTCGCATCAGCGAGCCACTTCTTTAGAAAGCTTCTCCATTCCGAGTCTCCCCATCTCTCCAGCTCGTCATACTCAGCCAATGTACCAAGATCTCTCAGCGTTGAGCCGTCTCTGTTCCCGAAGAGAAAGTCACAGATAATGGATTCCGAATAAAAAGACCCGGAGCTTTCAGCATAGAATTTCATCGCACGCCGTTGTCTGCGAACACATTCGAGCATATACTCCATGTCTAAAGGCTTTGAGGCGGCTTCTTTGAGAACTTCGAAGAATCGACGCTCCACATCTTTGAGCTTCTCGGTCGCTACACTAGCAAGCTGGAACCATATAACGCTATCTGGTCGTTCTTCGGTATTGTAATACACCGCACTTGTCACCTGTTCACTCTCGACCAAAGTATTTTCCAAAAGAGAAATCGACGATCCGGCAAGGTAGACAAGTAACGTGTGCAATGCGGATGCTAAAAGCATGAGCATTCCCTGCACTTTTCTAAGAGGTCGGGGTAAACTTACTTTGCAAAACATCATTGCAGCTAGGACCGAGAAAGCCGATCATGATCTCACCTGTGGACTCATCTTCCTCTGGAAATTCCACAGTTTCGGTGATTGACTTCTGGATTGGCGGTGGTTGTTTCGACTCTACCCATGGCCTCTTGAAAGGAGCCTCCGGGCGGGGTATGTCGTCAAGTATTGAAGCCTCGAACTTGTCGAGTATGGAAAGAAGATGGTCGTGGTCGACCTGACCTATAATTACGAGACAGAGATTCTTGGGCTGGTACATCTCCCGGTGAAATTCTCGGATGCGGTCCGCAGTAAGGACGCGAAGAGCTTCCATCATTCCGCCGGTTTCGTATCGGAAGCCCACACCCTCGGGGTAGATCAACCTCTTTGCTTTGAGTTCCATGAGCTCCTCTTGCGTGTTTTGTACCCCCTGCATCTCTGAGTAGACAACCCTTGTCAAAGTCAGTCACTGCATCTATGAAGATGCATACTGGACATACCCTGCATCGTGGCCATTGCCATCAATATGATGTACTTCTGTATAACAACCGGCATCGGTCAATGTCGGCAGCAACACATGCTCCAGATATACAGGAAGCTTAATCATATCAGCTAGGAAGGAGTCACACAGTAGAGACTAACATACAATTTGTGCAAAGCCTTCCCAGCCGGCAGTATCTAAAGTATACGCAGTGTGATCTGTTGCAGTCCATGCGTTGGTGTTGGAATATGCCCTAGTCGCAAGCTTGTCAAGGAATCCTTTATATTTGTAGGATTTCGAACCCTGCAGTATCATAAGCATGTTTTAGACATGTGGGAAGAGGAACCTACCATGAACACGAGATGCTCCAAAGTATGGGCTATTGTACGTCAACTTCTACTCTTCAAGAGGTTGAAACAGATACTTACGTCCGCCAGAGTCGTCATGGATTTCTGTGGCCAGTGCAAAATATCCTTGCACTTTCGGTCCTTTCTGGTCAACAACGACCATCCTCATGCCGGTCCGTTCCGACTCATATTCAGTAAAGGTTGCAGGACCATAGTCCGCTTTGAATTGTTGCAGTTTTTTGAAGAATGTCTTCTTCTTCTCAGTGACCGTCATTTTCCACTGCGCACTGTCGGGAAACAAGAAGGTTTGATGGTGTGAAGAGGCCTTAATGGTATGGTTAGCAGCGATACGATTTAAATAATGGGCTCTAAGCCCTTTAAATAAGTTATGCAGTAATACAACGACCGTAAGGTGGCTAATGTGACTGTGACCGCCTGACACACCGAGGGCAGATGACACCAGAGCAGACTTTGACATGTCATTACCTTAAAGAGGCCGGTTGATGGTAGACGTGCAAATTGGAAGCAGTCAAAATAGGCAACATATCGCAGTATAACAGCAAACAAAACGAACGACACAGAGTAAGAGAGCATTAGATATCAAGCTGCGAGGATGTTTGGCGAAATTGAGGTTACATACTTGAAGGTCTACGGCGAGATATCCTCGGCTTGTGGCGGAGCAAGCGGAGGTGTACAGGACTTCTCGCACAACGTTTTTGGGAGGTTAATGGTCCGACAGCTGCAGCTTACTGACCGCTCATGGACTTCAAGGCTGAGAGAATTTTGATAATGCTGTCACCCCTCTGCGGATCGATATCAAAATTAAAGATCAGAATCTCCCCGCAATCTCAGTCAGCTCAGCTCTGGCCTCTGATTGGTGGTGGGGCTTTTTCTTGGCGAAACATAGCTGTCATTGTTGGCGATGCGGACATCCCGAAACGATTTCATTGAAAGGACCAGCTCCGGGAAATGTAAAGCTACTTGAATGCCACCCTCAACATCCGACGCGGCGCTGAGCCACGCCATACTACAGAATGTCCAGGATGGTAGCTATCCTGAGGCTGAGGAGGTTATCTCTGCAAAGCTTCCAGCGTCTGCCTTCCCGGGCTTACTGGAGCTTCTACACAGTGCTACAGAAGATGTAAAGGTGAGCAAGCAAGCTTGATGCTCCATGGCTGAGCTGACGGTTGCATAAAATAGGCCGAAGTCCGACAGATCAGTCAAGAAACAGCCCCGGATATCGATGGGTGGATCTCTCAAGCCAAACAGCTTCAAGCGGACATCGAACAATCCCGGGCCATTGCAAGAGACATTGTTGCTCGGTCGGAGGAAGCAGACAAGCTTCAAGAGGCAGTAAGAGATGCATCTGCAAAAGTCAACCTCCTAGAAAGGGAGCTGGACTACAATGCTGCGGTCACGTCGGCTTTGAAGCAGATCAAAATCGTAAACACGGGTCTCGAAACGGCGTACGAAGTTCTCCTGCAAGACCGCTTTCTCGAGGCGATAGAATTGGTACAGCAGATTGACCATGACTGTTCTAAGCTACGGACGTTTAGCGGAGCCCGGCCTGTTAGCCAGCTCCAAGATCGCGCTGTTGAACTTCGAAAATCCATTGAAAGGAGCCTAGATGAATGCTGGTCTGCACTGATTCAGTTTGGCGACGGAGAAGAGGCCGGGATAACGATTAAGCAAGAAGTGCACCGTAAGCTTACAGAATCGAGTTGCCTGATGAGATACTAATTCTTGCTGTAGGGAGCTTTGTCGTTCCTCTGAAAACGATCATAAACGCTCTGACAAGGCTATCTCTCTTAGAAGTCCATATTAATGCGCTACATGATGCCTTAGTCGACAGGATCCTTGAGCCACGCCTATCTCCGGCCCACGATGGGTCTGTTGCTACCATATCCATTGATGGTGATAACATACGGAATTCCGGACGCCAAATGGATGGCGAGGCCATTTCACTAATGAAGGATATTGGCCGCATCATATCTTATTTAAGTGAAAACTTGCCGGCCGCTATATCTCTTCCCTTGTCTACGTCATTGGTACCGCACCTAACGGCGCGACTATTAAGAGACTGGCTTCCATCGTTCATCCCGGCAACCGTAGAGGAGCTTCCGAAATTTCAAGCTTTGCTAGATGCAGTGCTCCATTTAGCAGAACATATTGAAGCACTGAACTGGGCTGGCACAGAAGGCCTTCGAAACTGGGTCAGTCAAGCACCTCGAAATTGGTTGAGTAAGCGGAGAGAGGTTTCTTTGGACAATGTGCGGACCCTCCTTACCAATAACTCTACAAGGCCGAAAAAGGTGGAACGTGAAGAGACGCAGAAAGTGGCGCATGATGATGATACGTTCGGGGGAAATACAAAGGAGGATGACTGGAACGCACAATGGTCTGATGAAGAGGACGCCGCGAACACAGAACGCTCAGGTGAGAACTCAGGCGCGGGTGGGGCCGCCGATGATGAAGAGGATGTTAGTGCTTGGGGACTTGACGAAGAGGATGAAGTCTCTGCTAGGAAGGACGAGGACGATGCGACTGAAGATGCAGCGGAAGATGCAGCGGAAGACGCTTGGGGATGGGGCGACGACAATGAGGATACTACCTCTGCCCCCCCGAGCCCCCAGAAGAAGAGGAAGTCCCCTGCTAAGCCTAATGGTCGACCTGCTCCCGCAAATCGCCATCGTGAAATGACCCTAAAGGAGACGCTCACCATAACCGAAGTCCCTGAAGGCCTATTGGAGATTGTTCAGCAGATCATCGCCGACGCTGAGCATATGGCTCAGCCAGGGTAAGCCGTCTGTCGAAAGGTGATGTTGCGCTGCTAATGACACTTTACAGTTTTGCGCAGCCGTCTGTTGCCCCTGCAGCGATCGGTCTCCCATCTGTCCCCACCCTTGTTCTAGCAATGTATCGAGCCGCAGCACCTTCTTACTATAGTAGGAGTGCTACTGGCAACATGTTTCTATACAATGATAGCACTTGGCTTGCGGAGCAGCTTGCAAAAAGAGTTTTGGTGCTCGACAATCCCATCGTGACCAAGATGAAATTGGAGCCGGATATTCAGGCCATGGAACGCTTTGGCAAGCGGGCTTATGGCAAAGAGATGGAATCTCAAAGGATCATCCTTCGGGATATTCTCGATGGCACAGAGGGGCTTTCTAATTGCACTGTGCAGCCGTTCGCAATGGAATGTGACAATGCGATCACATCCGTGGTAGATCGCATTCGAGAAGTCCATGGAGCTTGGAAAGATGTGCTTTCGCATTCTGCGCTGCTGCAATCCATCGGTTCTCTATTGTCTACGGTCGTCAACAAGCTTATTGTCGAGATTGAAGATATGAGCGACATATCTGAAACAGTGTCACGGAAGTTGGCGCTTTACTGTTCGCAAATATCCAAGTTGGAGGATCTCTTCCTGTCAGACGAGGCAGCTGCGGCAGATGGAGATCAAGAAAGAGTCGCACCGACAGCAATCTATACCCCACAATGGCTCAAGTTCCAATACTTGGCGACTATTCTCGAGAGCTCGTTGGTCGACATCAAGTATCTTTGGACGGAAGGAGAATTGAAGTTAGAGTTTACTGCAGAGGAGGTAGTCGATTTGATTGAAGCCCTATTTGCGGAGTCAGAGCACAGGCGGCGTGCAATAGGGGAGATTAGGCGGAGCTCTATGGGCCGATAGGCAGGATCAATTAATTGAGAGGCTAGAGTCTCTGTGGTCTTGTTAATTTATTATTGCCTATGGCAGATGAAGCTGTCGGAAGCTGTCGGTAGAGCTTACTCGATCTTCAGCCCTATGATTCGGGCCGAGGCCGAAGGTGCAGCGAGCTTAACGTTAACCCCTTGTGCTGTCGCCGATAAGGAACGTCATGCGAGTTGTGATTGGCTGATCGCCAGCCCAACCCTTGTGATAATGGTGACCCCCAAATACCAATAATGGGGAATTCCGATACATGCATCAGATCGGTGCCAGTTTGCCGTGTTAAGTCGTACACTGGGACCCTTGAACACCTACATCTGCTTCAGCAGAAAAGCAGACAAGAAGGCTCTGGAGTTGTATTGAGCGGTCAAGGCTTTTTGCGAGTGTCGCGGCGTCGAAGCACGCGACAACGAATGACCGCCCCTGCAGGAGTGGGGGAAGAGGATTATCGTCAAGGCTCTGGGGAACCATGGATGTGTTTTACTGAATTCTTGAATGAACCGTGGATTCCGAAGCGGAGAGTACACCATAACCGGATATATTGGTCGTATCAGTTAGACCCTGGGCTATATCGCCGCCATGGATGACTATAATGCCGCAGTCGAGGAGTTTCGGGAGGAGCAATATCCAACGCTGAGAGGTCTGTTCAGACTTTGCTAGCACACTTCCATTGGGGCACTTACACTGATTCTTATAGACGCCATATATTTGGACCATGCTGGGACCACCCTCTATGCCAAGTCTCTCGTCGAGGGTTTCAGCTCTGAGATGATGTCAAATCTGCTGGGTAACCCACACTCTGCATCCGTCTCCTCCCAGCTTTCCACTTCGAGAATAGAGGATATTCGATTACGTGTCCTGCGGTTCTTCAATGCTGATCCGGACGATTTCGACGTCGTATTTGTCGCGAATACTACTGCGGGTATCAAGACCGTCATGGAGGCGTTCAAAGATGTCCAGACCGACTTATTGCGAAATAAGGATCCAGGGTTTTGGTATGGCTATCACAAAGACTCTCAAACTTCTGTGATAGGCGTCCGTGAGGCCGCGTTAGGAGGTACAAAATGTTTTGTTTCTGATGCCGAAGTGGACAATTGGATATCCTCCGCTCAAAGCTTCGAAGGGCAAAATCTCGGTCTGTTTGCATATCCAGCTCAGTCGAACATGAACGGGCGTCGACTACCTCTCGAATGGTGCCGAACACTCAGACAAAAGCAGAATGACGGCGGGTCGAAGATCTACTCGTTACTAGATGCTGCATCATTGGTGTCCACTTCACCACTTGATTTGAGTGACCCAGAAGCGGCACCTGATTTCACGGTTCTAAGCTTCTATAAGATCTTTGGATTTCCGGATCTAGGAGCTTTAATTGTACGAAAGGAAGCCGCGGACATATTGCGGAATCGCAAATACTTTGGGGGTGGGACTGTGGAGATGGTGCTGAGTTCGAAAGAGCAATGGCATGTCAAGAAAGAAGAGTCGTTGCACGAGCAGCTTGAGGATGGTACACTGCCGTTCCATAACATCATTGCACTTGATGTAGCTATGGATGTACATGAACGGTTATATGGCTCCATGGGGCGGATTTCAAGACACACAGGATATCTTGGGAGGAGATTATATGACGGGCTGGCATCTCTATCTCATGGGGACGGAACAGCGGTGTGCGACATCTATAAGGATGATTCGTCCATCTACGGTGCTTCAAGTACAAGTAGACAAGGACCGATCGTTGCATTCAATATTAAGAACAGCAAAGGCGGCTGGGTAAGCAACTCGGAAATAGAGAAGTTGGCGAGCGTTCGCAAGATCCACTTGAGAACAGGCGGAGTATGCAATCCTGGTGGAGTGGCTTCATCACTGAACCTCGAACCTTGGGAAATGAAAAGAAACTTCTCGGCAGGACAGAGATGTGGAGATGATAACGATATTATGGGCGGAAAGCCGACCGGCGTCATTCGGGTCAGCCTTGGAGCTATGAGCACAAAGGGTGACGTGGATGCGTTTGTGGAATTTATCAAGGAGTTCTACTGCGACCCTGCTGTCCCTGTGGCAGATCCATTTTCTCAGACTATCGAACTTCCGGCTCAGCCAGCTCGTTTCCAGGTTGAGTCACTCATGATATATCCCATCAAAAGCTGTTCCGGGTGGCGGATACCATCTGACTCTGCGTGGGAGGTCAAAACTGAAGGTCTCGCTTGGGACAGAGAGTGGTGTCTAATTCATCTTGGTACCGGTGCAGCTTTGAGTCAGAAAAGATATCCGAGAATGGCCTTGATTCGGCCCAGTATCGACTTGCAGCATGGCGTTCTCCGCATAGGTCTGGCTCATTCAGCATCCTTGTGCGAAAGAGTACCGAAAGAAATCACAGTACCCCTATCCGCCGATCCTTCGCCTTTCCGAAGATCAGCTCAGAAGGATGTCATGAAGTCCCAGGCATCAAGCGTCTGCGGGGACAAGATCAGGGCACAGGCTTACGCCTCGAACCAGATATTGGATTTCTTCACGACTGTCCTTGGAGTTCCTTGCACACTTGCGAGATTTCCAGCGGGCGGTTTAGGTCCGAGTATGAGGCATGCTAAAGCACATCTGCAGGAGCATCAACTGAAAGTTGATGACACTGGCATTCCTGGAGCCTTCCCAACAGATTATGACCGTATAGAAGCGCCGAGAAGACCAATATTGTTGTCGAATGAGAGCCCTATCCTTACGATATCCAGGTCGAGTCTCAATCGATTGAACGAGCAAATAAAACATACTGGCGGGAAAGCTGCGAGAGCTGATGTGTTCCGGGCCAACATTGTATTGAGGGAGAATATTGGATCGTCGGCTGGGGGTGAACAACCGTACATTGAAGACAGTTGGCGCTACCTTCGGATTGGACAACAGTTCTTCCAGATGTTGGGCGCTTGTCGAAGATGCCATATGGTATGCGTGGACCAGGAAACGGCAGAGAAGAATGAAGAGCCTTTCTTGACGCTGGCCAAAACAAGGAGGTTCGACGGGAAAGTGTTCTTCGGCTGTCATTCTTGCCATCTGCCAATCACCGACGGAAATTCACCGCTTGAACAGAACCCTACTATAAGGACGGGAGACCCTGTAATACCATATTTGGGTGGAATATAAGGAGTTCGATATCTTCATTGTTCTCGCACCCTTAGTGGTGGTGAGCGGCTCTTTTCTCCAAAGTTTTACTCTTCATCATCTTGCACCGTCCTGTCTCGGATCATGACATAAAAGTCGGACAAAGTGGATTGAGATCGGTCAGCCAGTCAGTTGACATCGGCTGGGTTATCTGTTGGTGGCATAGCAAAACAACATTGAAGGGAACATTGTTTTCGGCATTGGCCAAGCAAGGCCTTGATTGGAAATAGGCATGGGAGCCTTGAGCGCTACGGGTAAGGTGCTGCGCGCGGTTATAACTCATGGTTTTCACCTTCCAAACTTTATATGCATAGCCCGTGATTTGTCAATCAAAATGCCATGACTACTTTCAAACACCATGCAAATGCTCGGCGATTGGAATAGCATGAGCCGCGCGCTCCAAGTCCATTCATACTGTCAAGGGCATCGCCAATACCAAGCATTGACAACCCTCCTGTACAATCTCGGCTGCAGTCGAGGATCAGGGATTGGGGTAGCTGGCGCGGATCAGGAGCAACAAGGAAAATGGGCAGGACTATGTGCATGATGTACGGAAGCAGGCTTGAGGATATAATGATCACGATGTCGCCCATTTTTATCATGTGGGAAGTGTCGGCCCGAAGCCTCACTCAGTCAATTATCGTCACTGCTGGTCACTGCACTCGGATAGATAATCATCATCTTCTCTCGCTATTCCAACGTTCCAATCGGGTGGGTCAGCTGCTAGAGTGGTTCCCACGCCTGATTACGTGCATTAGAAGACCATCTATCGTCTTCGGAACCACGCACCACGTCGGCCCCCCGCTCTGGTTGCTCTTCTCACATCGATTGGTGTCCTTGCTGACCACCATCTTCGCCTGTTCTCATAAGGCCAGCCAGTCTGGTCTTGAGAGCAGGGCCGCCTGCTCCCGGCAATTTGGACACACTTGTTTCGGGTTGGTTTATCGATACGCCAGCGGACGGGCGAGTAGAGGGAACCAGTTACAGGCTCGTCTCAGCTTCTGCAGGGTGTCGACAACGAATCACCTGGGTTGCGTTGGCCATCCCCGACACCAATCCCTCCCACATCCGCTTCCCACCCTTGAGCGGGCGTCGTCTACCGAAAACCAATCATCGAGGCATCCACGGCTTGACCGCCAGACGTGACCTTTTCGAGCGGGCAGGACGCGAAAGAGGAGACGGCGGCCGTTGACCGATTGGCCAATCAGAGGGCTGGTTCCGAGAATAACCACGACTGACGAGCCGGGCACTCTGGGCGCTAAGCTCCATCGACGGTTAGCGCCGGCGACAAGTTGCAACTTGCAACTTGCATCACCGCATCGCTGTTTTTGGGGCCGGTCCTCAAGAGAGCCTGTCTCTGCCACTCTTTTGCAGGCAAACTACCCAACTGCAGTCACTCACTCACTCACTCCCTCCACTCCACCCATCCACCATCATCCTCCTCTCAGCGCCCCGGTCTGGCGCTCGACGACCTGGTGTTGTCCCTCCCTCCCCCTGCCATTGCAGCCCGGAGCTGCATGCGCCTGCATTCTGCTTCTATCACCCTCGTTTTACGCGCCCACCCCAGGAATTCTCTCACCCACCTCTCCCGCTGTTTCGTCTCTTTGCCGCGAAGGTGCCTCTTTGATCCGTGAGGATCCAAGTCATTCGGCCTGCTAATCCAGGCTCAACCTGGTCGGTTTACAAGCTATTGCTGGATACTAGCCCGAAGGGAGCGCAAAGGTCTGTACCCATTTTTGGGCCTCATGCACGAGGCCTTCCACGATATAACCTTACCTCCTCCGCACATCCCTCCCCCTTCCCCCTCTCACGGCTGACCAGGTTTGTTTGACAGGCAACCACCATCGCCGTCGATTGTACCCTCGAGTCATTCATTTGATCTCAGCATCCCACTCTCGCTTCAATGGTACAATCACCCACCACGATGTCGTCCTCAAGTAAGCCGAAGCTTCATCCTTTGAAGACTCCAAAGTCAGCTTCATTCCCTTCCGAGATCACCTCAGCTGGACCGTTATCCGCGATACCAAGCTTCATCAAACAAGAAGATGGCATCAAGACACCTATTACCCCACCAAGGGCTTATACCGACTTTCTAAAAGCTCTGAGCCCCTCTATCGGCTCTCCGGGAGCTTTCACCAACTCCACCAGCGCCTCTTCCGCCAGCGACTCCTCTTCCGGAAAAAGCAGCCCGACATCTCAGCCATCGTCCGCTGGCTCTGGTAGCTTTTCGAGCAGTTGTTCCTGCAATCGAAAAGCTCCAAAGCTTTCCATCCCTCCATCACCAGCTGTCATGCCGCAGTCAGCCCCACCAAGTGCAAATTGGCGAATGCGGTTACCTGATACACCGATATTCTCCCCCGGGAGCAAGGCGTCTCCTCTGAGCGCTCGGAGTCCACTTGAATGGGATCTGGAGGCACGTGCCCGATATTTCGAGTCAATTCCTCGTACACCACGCACGACCGGCTCAACGCGGCCTGTCAGCCTAAAGCAGGTGGTGACGCGCACTGTGACCTACACGCCAAAGATGGATCTTGCGCCGGCACCGAAAGGCAAAAAACGAAGACTGGACTAGCGTGTGTGACTTTTTGCTTGCATTACAGCTATATCCCTTCTTGCTACGGTTTAGGAGTTCATCTACGATTTCTACGATGACCATGAACGGGATGGGAATCACATAATGTTGGTGTCTGCTCTAGTACGATCGCTCTGCATCACCTTTGCAACAAGACAACACCTTGATGCTCTTTAGTTCGCTGTTATACCGCCAGGCCTGTGGCCTGCTTATGCAGCGGAGCGAAAATCTTACATCCTCTGGTCCTGGCGACGCCATTGCATGTTACACTGCGCATATACCATTTGATACCATCTTGCGTTTGCGCGTTCTGTTATCTGGGCGGCCGACGGTCTTATTGCTCGACATTTACACTCACCACCACTGTCCTTTACGCAACAATTTCCTTTGTCAATGACGGTCTTGGGATGGCGCACGTGGCGTTCGATAGGATATTGGAAGTTTCTTGATATGGGAGAAAGCGGGCATGTCGGGTATCGTGCTATCTAGGCTAGGAATTTTGGTTTTGGATTTTTTCGCGATGGGAAAATTGGGTCTTCTGATCTTGTGGGTGTTTGCGAACCATGGGCCATCCAAGGGTGGTGTGGTTGCCTTCTCGCGCTATATCGCATCCAGGCATCTTGGTATCGTCAGCACGCCCAACGTTATGGGAGGATGAGGTCAAAATCGCAATAGCAATATCACGCATGGAGAAATGGAAAAAGATGTCATGCACTGGAAATCTACAGATTATGCTATCCATGCATCGAGAAGCCCCATCTCCACTTTGGAGTTCTCCGATCCTCCGATCCCGCCGATGCCAAAGTCTCGATCGTCAGATGCCTCGAGCGTCGAGCGAGGCCGTTAAAAGCGGCCCTCCCTGCGACCCAACTCCCTGGCTCTCGGCCCTCGCGCGATGCCGTGTCGGGAAAAGCGCTCGCCCCTCAAGCTCMCCCCMCCCCCGGCTCGTCTCTAAGCGCCGGAGTTTGAAATAGACATGCCGCTAGCGTGGGCGGGATCGAATCAGCGTGATTGTTGTGGTTTGGTGTGAGCCAATGAGAGGAAGAGAAGATAGAGAGAGGAAGGGAGGGAGAGAGTGGTTTAAGCGCCCGGCATGAGAGGAGAAGAGAAGAGCCTGCGACGGACTGGGGATAGCGGAGAAGAAGAAGTAGAGGGTCTGGTTGGCTGGGCGTAAGGTAAGCTTCTCCCAGGTAGGCTTGGTTATTTTTGGACTGGCAGCAGCGGTGCAGCGGCAGCAGTGCAGGGCATGAGAAGAAGCATCGTTCGATGCAATGGATTGATGATTGATTGATTGGCTGAGCGTGAGCGCGCTGCGGTATGGGGGGTTATGCAGGTAAGCGCCGACTCGTCTGCCCGCCGGGCGGACCGACTCATGGAGATGAGTGTCTAGGGTAGGGTAGGGAGGGGCATCTCATGTGGTTTGATTTCGATTTGATCGCTGTGTGTTCGGGTTGTGGTTCTCATGGGAAGGTGGGAGAGAGAAGACTACTGATTGTGTATGGTGCCTACGGTTGGTAGGTAGGTTAAACGGGCAGTCCTACGGTTTGCCGTAGGTAATGTAGGCAAGATGGCAATGGTGGCGTGCATACGGTAGTAAGTTGAGAGTTGGGTGTGAGGCTATTTGGCTGTGCTAGTGAAATGGCCTGCTGGACTGATGAATAGAACGAGGATTCGGGGTGTAGAAGTTATCGATGTCCGGTACTGTCAACGCCGAAAATCTTGTCCATCCAGAGACACCATAGCTTGCAGAGGAAGCTGATGCTTGCCCGGTACATCTCTGCCCTTCCCGCACGACAGAACCAGGAACCCACCACGCACGCTCATGCGGCATGATGTCAAGCTACAAGCCTTCATCTGTCCAGCATATCCTACGACCTTATCCTGCATGTGCACAGCTGCAAGCTCGACCTCTAGGGGGGTTCGGCTCTCCGCAACGGGACGGCCATTCTTTTCATTTCATGCATCGTGGGATTTAAAGCTAAAGTTACCTATGTACGTAAGCTGGGTCGATGATCTCCGGGCGGACCCCTGAGTCAACGGCCGCGAGATGGACTAGCTACGAACAGAATGATGAGAGAATGGGGGGTATAGGAGATGCTTGCTCGCTTGCTCGCTCGAAGAGATGGGATAAGAGAGGATGAAGATAGGAGACCTTAATGCAAATGCCCGCTTGCTTGCTGATGTCGGAGAAAAATGGTCAGGAAAAGGATCATTCAACCCAAGAAGAGCCCGAGAAGGCAAGCTCTAGTTCGTGACGTGACGGGAGAAGGGAAGTGTTCATTAGACAGACGCTCGACAACGATGGTAGCAAGGACCAAGTACACACAAAAAGAACAAACAATGCATGCGGCAGCTATATCTCTTTCCCGTTGACATTGACCTCGTACCCGTGCCCCTTCTGCTTCAATGCCTTTGCCAGCATCAACTCCCTCATCCACTCGATCCGCTCATCACGGTCCTTAACGGCGAAGTGATGCGTCTTTCCCGTCGCCGCCCCCCTGACGCCCTTCTTCTCAACAGCAGGCACGAGCTGGAACGCAAACGCAGTGGCATCTCCATCCTTCTTCTTGCCGCTGAGCTTCATGCTCTTGAATGCCGCGCCCAGCTTGTTGGTGGCCAGCGAGCTGCACGCGATCGCGTAGTCGTCCACGTCGATGCACTCGAGGGCGTGTGACGCGTTGCTGTCGTCCTTGTGCATGGCCAGTTGAGTGCCCTTGAGGCGGAAGTGGTGATCTTGCCATTCGTAGCGCAACAGTTTGGCTTTGCGCTTCTTCATCCAGCCCGCGTGATCGACGTCTCGTGGTCTGGCGGAGGCGTCAATATCCAAATCGTCGGCGCCTTCGAGAAGCGTGTCTTCATTCAGGGGCGTCATGGCAAAGCTAGGGCGGCGGGAGGCGTTGGAGCGGGATATGGGACGGGGCTGGGGTCGTTGCTGTGGTTGTTGTTGTAGATCCTGCCTGTATCGCATGTCTGGTGGTACTGATTGCGAAACCTCCCGGGAAATGGGGCCTGTTGGTATGGCGGTGACTGGAACATCCATCTCCGAGGCTGGAGTACCGAGCCGATAGATGTCTGTTGGTGATGCATTAGCAGTGCGATCTGGAGCGTAAGGGTTGGCCGAGGCTGATCGAGGGATGGTAAGTCTTGGAAGAGACCGCAGCTGCTCGTGTGCTGGTGGAGTGGTCAGAGGTGGTTGCATCGCCGGAAATAGGTCCAGTGATGGTGTCGGTGGCTCCTCAACGGGATGGTACATCTGGAAGTTGAGGAACTGCTTCACATTCTCTTGCGGGTCTCGTGAGTCAATTGCTCGAAGAGAGTCTTCCTGGAGAGAAAAGGCTGGGTATTGACCAGGACCGAGAACATCGGAAGAAGCAACAACCGATGGCATTGCTTCAGAAGTTGGGCGAAAATAGTCTTCCGGCTCCCTTTGACTCTCCCTTGAACGTGGACTGAGAGCGGCGGAGATGTCACCCGCAATGAAGATCTGACCGCCACCCACGGGGCTGATTCGTTCTGTTGGATGTTCTTCTCTGAGCATCTGCAATTGTCTTTGCTGTTTTCTGTACTTGGGACAATCCGCGCCTTTCCTGCACTTGTGTGGTTTCGGTAGTAGTTGTTCGATAGCAACAATGGACACCGACTCAGCTGGAGATATGACATCCTCATTCGAGGGTCGACGATGTTTCTTCGTCCGTCGCCTTCTTGGTGGTGAGTTGTTACGTGCTTCGTCTGATCCACAATCGTCATGCTCGAGTCTGCTGTTGCTTCCCGAACGTCCACTGTCGCCTTGTACCACGGTTGGGCTTGTCACACACTCGTCAACCGGTGCCCTCCCCCGAAGGTGGTGGATCTTGTTCCACAACAGGTGCCGTTTTCCAAAGGACTGAATATTCAGCTCTTTCAAATCCTCGAATTGAAGATCCACCAGAATAGCCCCTGAGATATCGTTCGACTCAAACTTCTCGACCACTGACTCATCAAAACCGGAAGCATACATCCAAGCCGCGACTTCGCTAGGTGTCCAGCTGTAGACCTCCTTGTTATCCAGCTGAGCAACAGCCCGTGTAAGCGTGCTCAAGCGTCGGCCTTCAGATGCAATTGCTGGTCTGCTACCAGTATAGACATTTTCCGATGTCACTTGAATTTCCTTTGGCACCAGTGGAGACATGGTCACATATAAGGAACTGTCATATTGGGAGTCCTGGGATACTCGAAAGAGATGAGGCCCCTTTGGCCCCTCTACAGGCTTCATTTCTTGGGTTTGGAAGTTGAAGCCACTGTATTGGTTCGACCTTGGTGTCGGGGGTCCATCGTAGGACGAGGAAGACGTTGAACTCTTCTTGGTCTGACGACGAATCAGCAAGATACACCATGATGGTGCATGGGGTCACGCACTGAATCCAGACTTGTCCGCGGTGAATTGCTTTCTGCCTCACTAAAGTCATCCTCAAATTCCGTCTCATAGATTGAGATCTCTGTAGCATGAGAGATGGGCCGTTGCGCCTGCGCAAGGCCGTGAAGGAGCGGTTTCGGGTTTCCTCTACTGAACATCTCCACGCCTGCCGGCACCGGAGAGATTGGCGTAGAAGCCTTCCACATCCATCAGCCATTTCCAAGCCCAGTAGCAAGCACAGCGTCAGGGATACAACGTACCATTGGCTCCAGGCTTTTTGGAAGTGACTGAATTGGCTTCTTCTTAGACAAGGTCTTCGGTTTCTAGCAATGCTTTACACCGTCGCCGGCGAGGGTAGTCTATGCTAGCAAGAATGAAGGTACGCGACCCGGCATAGGAAGAGGTTCGGGGTGTTCGCCCAGGCGCGGGGGGCGAATGTATGCTTTTATGCAGCATTATCATCATGGGGATGGCGAAAGTGCGAAGCCACCCTTCCCTACGATTGCACCGGTAGAGACCGGGGATGTGGCCTTGAAGCTGTGTGACCAGTGGACTTGCTCCTGCAGGCATGGGTGGTCGGGGCTTTCCGGCGGTAGCAGCGTGGTCTGCGTGTGTAGAGCGAGCTTGGAGTTCTAGGGCTTGTGACAGTACCTTAGGATGCATGAAGGGGTAACTGCCCAAGCAAAGGTAAAGGTACTTGGAAAACCAGTGCTCCGACGGGGGGGATGCATGTCCCGGCCACTAAACGTCTAAAAGAAGCATCTCACCAATGCTTGATGGCAGACCCTGAAGCCGAGGGACCTCTCGCCCTTCTGCCATTCCCCGGTCTCATTGGTCTCGTCCAACAACGCTGCCCTGTGTAAGCGCCCACCTTTAGCTGCGTCCAGGGTCCGTCTCCATCTCAAGAAATGAGCGGATTCCTTGGGGTTCTCGGCCCTGGTGCCCTATCGACCGTTGAATTAATATCACAAAATCATCCAATTGCGATCATCCTTGGCGTGTTAATCACATAGCAACGACAGCATCGGCCCTACATATTCCGATAATTTTTTGATTTATTTTGCTTTTGGTGGGTGGTAAAGTTGGCATTAACTCTTAAGGTTATGGAGATTGGGACCAGACTAAATCGACGGACTTCACTTCAGGCTTGAGCTTTGATCCCTTCCCGACGGCCCGAATTCTAATTCTTCCTGACCGTTGCACCACTGTCGATCCGTTCCCGCATCCCGAGTGACATGATCCGTCAACGAGACGGGCCATGGTAGTTGGCACGAGCTTCTCCGCTCGACTTTGATCTCGCCCTCGGTCATTTAAGCGAGGCAATGCACCTCGAACAAAATATACGCAGTGCAGTCACAGCAACAACAGACCACATTCGAGTTCAAGATCAGACCTGTGATACCTGCATGTAGTGTGACGAGAATTCTTCAACAGTGTGCTGCCGTCAATATATGCAGATGCAGTCGCTGCACAAAAAAGGGCGATGGTTGTTCATGTGTAATGATGGCTCTTCTTCCCGCGGTTGCAGAACCGGCCGCAGCTGCATCATGTATGGCGGGACCTGAACGCCGTGGCTTTTCTGGAAGAATACCACACCCGCATTTGGAGCCCGCTGACATTGTGTGCGATGCTGTTGTGATTCGTTCGCCTGTCTACATATGTGCCACAGCAGCCAGCCATCCAGCCATATTGAGCCTTTGTTGTTGTTGTCAATGGACCTTTCACATGGTGTGGAAGAAGATAACATGGCTTATCCATGTCCCTCAGAGCCAGTGACTACGACGCGTCTGGGTTTGGAACATATCACCTTAATTTCAATATTCTTTTCTTCTCAACTCTTATGGATGCCATCTCTCGATGCGGGGTCTTTGCTGCCGTCGTTTACCGTCCGCTTTCTCGTCGTCTTTTGTCTTGCGCTTCCAGCGGATATCGCACCCTTCCTGATTATTGAAGTGGACTATCGCGCTGTGCGACCTACTTCTAGTGCGTGGTTGGGCGACACGCTCACGACGTGGCTAACACCAGAACGGGTCCCGAGGTGCTACGAAGATGTCCTTGTGAAACAGCACCGAGGCTGGGAGGCCAGTCAATGTCGAGAAAGCATCCACTTGATCCTCACATGACTTGCAGTCCATGCGGGCTTCCTGGATTCTCCGACAATTCAAGAATCATGGGAGTCACGAGGACTTCTTGTGGGTTACCACTCTTAGGCTTCAATTGGTAGTTGGTACTGTGTTGGGTAAAATACACCTGACCGGGGTTTTTATCAAAGGACTTGGCCGTTGGGACGATCAGACTAGAGATCTAGGTCATGAAGATCCGAATGTCGGAGTTGGAAGGTGGTTCTAACGGTGAAGGGTCTCCACAGTCCCGTATGTTGACTCCGAAGAATTGACCGAAGCCAAGACAACACTACGACCGTTGAAAGTCATTACCATTCGATGGCTTAATCATTGACCTGTAGCAAGGGTCAGGTAGTGCATTTTTGACTTCCAAGCTTAGCTTTGGGCATGCCGTTGTTTGCTCGGATAACGCAACTATCTTGTCCGAGGGCTGCGACTGCGATGCGTCAAACGCTTGAGAAAATTGCTGGACCACTTCCGATCCTGCATCTTCCTGGGACTCAAGCTTTACTAAACAGATTCACGGGCTATCAGATGCATTGGTCTGCAGGTGTTTCTTGCTGAAGCGGAAAATCATGCGGGGAAACAGTGAAAGCATATCTTCTTTTCCTGAAGCAGGAGCATTTTCCCGGATATCGACTGCTAGGCCTTCCAGGTTTCTCGCAACTAGACCGGCCTGCACGGGAACTCTAGGGCCACTCACTCCTCCACTCACGATATGGAGAAATCTATAAGTCTTGAAGGTCATGGTTGCACAAACGTGAGGAATCCGAGCAGGATCTCCGAACTTCATCTAGAATCTAGACAAGGCGGTGAGCGGAGCCGAGCTCGGAGGCTTGCTCGAGGTATCACAAGCAAGGAGAGGATTTATTGGGCACCAAGAAGGCTGGTAAAGACACGGGATGTCTCGGGAAATGCGGTACGCAGCACCCTAACTTTCCTTGGAAGCTTACCATTCTGTCATGTGGACGCTAGGCACCCCATATCCCTCTAGATTCGAGCTCGAGCTCGACTAGTAGTGTCCCAGTGCAGGCAGCTTTGACAGCTCGTGAACCTTCCCCAAGTCAAGATGAAAGGCTATTGTCGAGACGCTCAAATACGAAAATCTTATCGCTGAAATTCATCTTCTGGCACAGCGTCTCTCCGCGCTCCTTTATTTATTTTTGGACTCGTCTCAATATTGAGGTTTGGAGATTGCAACATGATCAAATCGGGACGTTAACAGGCCGGTAGGAAAGAGGGGTAATTTGCAGATGCCTGGCAGCTTCGACGAATGAGAAGTCTCGCGCTGGAACCTCGTCGATGGTTGGGCGAATAATGCGAGAAGTCGATAGGCCAGCGGCCGGGGAGCAGGATATTCGGCAGTAGTGCGGCCTCGTCCCGCCCTGGCTGACCGGCAACTCAACCTTGGAAAGCAGGAGTGCGGGAGCTTTAGCTCAAGCTTATCCAACCATTTCCCGCCCGGCCGAGCAACCCCCCTAGCACGAGGCTGTCGCTCCTTGATCCCCGGCGGGCCCTGTCACACTTGGAGCTGCCAACACGCGGGTCTCATTGGCGTTTGGCACGTCGCATGGGAGGAAGGTGGTCCAAGCCAGCCTTTCGGACACTCAGATAGCGCCGGGACTAAGATTAGCGGGACGAGAACGGGACGAACAGCGACCAACCGATGACCCGCTGCTCGCTAGTCTGCTGCAGCCACTAAAGTGACTACACCGACTGCACGCACTTCCCAACCTCGACTCTCCTCTTTGGCTTGCTTCAATCGACCAATTACTGCGCGTCTTCCCAGCTCGCCCGCTCTCTTCGCGCCTTGCTCTCCCGTCTGCTCTTCACCCTTGCTCATGGATTATTGCTTGAAGAAGTGAGCACTACTTGGAAGCCCTGACTGATCATATGCGATCCTCGTACATGCCGTTGCACTTGCGCGACACTAACTTGCTCTCCTTGAACGGTAAAGGTAACCAGCGCCATGTCGAAAAAGGTAGGCAATTCATCGGACGAAGCCAGAACCGAGCTCTTGCTCGGGCTCTGTACATCAGCTGCTGAGCATGCTGCACGCTTGAACATGATTAAGTGGCTGTCAACGTAGCCGGTTGGGCAACAACAGACCGCTAACATTGTATAGTCGGAGAGCTACGATAGCTCGAAGATGGCCGCAAAAGAGAAAGAGCTGGATAGCACAACTGATTGGCATTGTCCGTGGTCACGGGAGAAGACCAGCATGCTTTTGCCCGCTGTAGTACAGAAACGACGAGATAGGAATGAATGTGTACCACGGCGAGCTTGTTCCTCTCGACGTACATGTGCCCGCATCGTCGATATCATTATTGGGAAGCGTGCATCACATGGCTTGTACCTCCGTGCTCCAGCCGTCAACGACATGACTGCTGTCTGGATCGTGTTCGGGAGTACTTCGTACTCCCGTACTGTGCTACCAGAATCAGGTCTGGTTCACTCAAGGAAGGAAAGTCATCTGCAAGCAAGCCGATCAAGCGACGCCCAAATTGGTCCATTTTTAGGCTTGATACCGGGCACCCCGGCCACTCCAATGGAGCATGGACCCTATCGTCTCCAATGCGGCGCTTTGCAAAAATAGGCTTTACCGTCCATCTCCCATGCAACCAATGACACACGACATCTCTCGCAACTAGCGCTCTATGGCTCTTGGGGACAGACTAGGTCGTCCCCTCCTCCCACCGCCAAACTCCAGGAATAGAACAGAACCCATCTTCCGAGGTAGGGCCCGATCTGGATGTCCAGACATATAAGTGAGATACCTTATCCTCGAGGTTCAAAAATGGAAGAGGCCATCTTGCGCCAGACCAACGATATTGCTCCCCCACTCTCTTCTAGACTTCAAAGCCAGCTGGTCAGGCTTTGAGTATACTACCCCGTAATATATCGGCATATCGGTCTCGCATTGGCAAAGATACCCATCCCAATTTCCCGCTGGCTCCGGAACCTCGTCGGTCATTACCCTGGTTCGGAACATATATAATTCAATGTCCACAAAACCACCCACCTCCAATACAATACCAGCAACAATGTCTGGCCCAAAGTCAAATCCAACGAAACAGTCGACGAAAATGCATAGAAGATCGCGATCAGGTTCGCAATTGTCCTTGCCCGCACAAAATAGATACTTGACTGATATGACGATAGGTTGTTTCACATGCCGGTTAAGAAGAAAGAAATGCGACGAAGGCAAACCTTTGTGCAAGGCTTGCCGATGCTTAGGGCTGAAGTGCGAATACCGAAGACCCATGTGGTGGAGCAACAATGAACAAAGGCGCCAACAAAAGGAAGGGATCAAGGTGATCATCAAGCGGACAAAAATGCAGGAGAAGGCAACACAGAGTGTCTCGAAGGGTCCTGGGACCCCTCCAGGATTGTCCCATTCCATTCCAACATCCGACACGCATTCAGATGCCACTCTGCACAGACAGCGATCTGTGTCGCTGGATTCTCAGTTCTCCCTGGAATACGACTTCAATGCTGGACCTGGACTGGAAAACTTCAGCGGCACATATCCTCCTCACCATCATCCTGCATTTTCCTCCGCGCCATTGCATTCGTTCTCGCCATACGAAGTCGATATCAAGACGGAGCGGCAGATGTTCGTCAACGATGTCCCGACGCGACATGACTCGACTATTTCCACCTTCAGCACATTTCAACCACCTCCACCACCACATTCCATACTGCCATCATTTCCACTTGACACTTGGACCCATGATGACTGTTTCTCAAGCCGACGAGAGTCGTTTATGACTGAAGACGAGCTGTCTGCAGGCCTTTTCGACATTTTGTATCCCCCCTCGCATACCCAGCAAGCGGTAGTTCAGGTGGAGGAATGCGACAGAAGATTGTTAGATCATTTCATTGACAACGTTTTGCGTCTCATCTTTCCATATCTTGAAGTAAATCAACATGGCTCTGCTAGAGATGTCATTCTTCCTGCTCTTGGTTCAAACAAATGCTACCTGCATTGTTGTTTAAGTATTTCTGCTCTTCATCTCAAGGCAACAAGGGAAGCACAGGGAGAAGAGATCGATAACGATATTGTCAGACATCGATATGCGACGATCTCAGAGTTGTGCGAGGCACTGAGTCAAGATACGAATCACTCGCAGATTCTGGAAGCAACCCTTGGGATGATCTTCTTTCATTGTTCTGTGGGACGCCCAGATGACTGCTTGCCGGATATACCGTGGCATTCACACTTCCAGGCCGCATCAAGCTTGGTGTCGAAGTTGGACTTGCCTCAGGCAATGGCCGATATCGATACAACCCATGCCCAACCACCGTTCAATATGACGTTGACGTCTTGGATCGACATCTTGGGCGCGACAATGATGGGACGGACCCCGATTTTCGCGAACACTTACCGAGAAAAGATCGTCAACGATTCAACTTCGGGGCTTTGCGAGCTCATGGGTTGTGAAGACCGAATCATGTATCTGATTTCGGAGATTGCTTGTCTTGAGTCGCTGAAGCTGGAAGGAATGGACGACATCCAAGTCTGCCATCATGTGCATAACTTGGCGGGGCAGATTGGAGCCACGGAGCCTGGTCCAGGAGCACTCGCCAGTCCCTTCTCGTCTAGCGGTGCACTTCGACCGCAACAACTCTCCAGGAACCTGACAGGCATGTTCCGCCTGGCCGCACGCATTTACCTCTGCGGCCTGGTTCCTGGATACAATCATCAAGCCACTGCAACCACCGAGCTTGTTGCTCGTTTTGCCGAAACCTTAGCCTACATCCCACATGGGCCGAATGGATTTGATCGGCTTCTGGTATGGCCATATCTCATCGCCGGAGGTGCATCAACCCCAAACTCTCCTTTTCGTGCCATCTTCGCCGAGCGGGTAGAAGCTCTCGGTGAACACGCCGAGTTCGGCTCTTTCGGTCGCATGGTCTGCCTGTTACGGGAAGTCTGGCGGCAAGCCGAGGAACTCATCTACAGCTGCGCCCCTGTCTCCGCAAATCCAGGGGCTGCATATCCGACCCCGACATCCGCCACGCAACCCCACGGATTACCTACCTCCAACGACACGACGAAGGTCCAGAACGTCCACTGGCGGGACGTGATGCAGCAGAAGGGCTGGGATTTCCTATTGATCTAGGAAATCGGGCTCCTCTCTCACAACCACTGTGAAGAAAAACAACCCCCCCATTCAGGGCTGCATCCTGGTCTGGCACTCTCGATCCGATCCTCAAAGCAATAATGCATTGAATGCGTTTTGCTGCCTGTCATTTCCTCTCTGGTCACGTCACTATCGGTCATTCGTTATAATATGCATAGCGCGGAAGTCTGGATCTACTTCCCCGGGGTCGCATCGCATCATTGCGCTACTAATACATATCTCGCTTGGGGCGTAAAAGGCGGTCTTTTGGGTTTTACACAGGGGGATGGAAATGGCGTTTTGGGCGTGTGTGTTTCTGAGCCGCAAGGACTACAAAGCCGGCTGGGAGGGAATCTGCGATTCTTGATACGGCCTCGAATCACGATCTCTTTTTGGTGTGGGAACGCTTGGCTTGGGATGATGGGTTCATGTCTGGTCCGTGGATGATGAGGGAGGAGAGCTTTTGTATATACCCCCTCTCGCCCGGCTTTCTTCACCTGGGCGGAAGATGATCTAGATGATATTGGATGATGGAATGAGGCACAGAGAGAGATGATGTGTACCTAGGTAGGTAGCGGAAGCAGTTGCCGATATGGCACAACCAACCCCTCCATAGCAGCAAGAAAGCGATAAACATGCAGATACAAAGGAGCTGATGTTTGATGCTCAACGTGATTTTGCCGTCGTCGTACCTTCCACACATTACCTACCTTACCTTAGGTACCTTCGATAGTAGAGGATCAATATTATCGATTCTGATAGGGTACTTTGGTGTCAGCCGGCCGAATAATAGTGCGTGGACCGAGGGATTATGTTCGGTGATATGATTTAGGAATGAGCCCATGTTCTGCTTGCTTGTGTCTACTGGTAAATAGGTATTTTCTTTGTTCCCAAACCCCGCCGGAGCTGTTCATGGTCATTATTACACCATCTGTGGTCAAAGGGCTTTGTTCAATTTGATTGTTTATTGTGAGCTCCTACTAATAATATCAGGTACTAACGGGGTATATCACAGCGTATAAAGAAATGATGGACAATGCTACTATAATTCATGGAAGGAATGGTATATTGCGATTGAAAGCAAATGCTGATTCTTTTTGAAAGCAAACCTAAAGCCTGGAACCGGCGCACCGTGCGCTTTATGAATGCAAAAAAAACAAAGAAACTCCGTTCACATGACAGTTTGACAAAGGAAAATACAAAGCCAATCAACATACCGTGCTCGAAACAAAGCGGAGGTCGACCGAAATCTTTCGGGGCATAGAGACAGCCGACTTATCGTTGTCCGTTGCCTAGCATCAACGCAAGGTCCCTAAGACGGGCCTCGCATTCCCTAATCTCTCGTGCGAGATCGGGGCTCATGCCATGTTGAATGGCATGAAGATGTAGACCAGCGAGTCGAGCCTCTTGATCTTGCCGTAAGTGCTCAAGCGATGGGGGTTGGGTGAGTGTAGCATTGGAGGGGAGAGTCGATCGTTCTCCAACAGTTGGGGGAAGACCCGGCTGCCGAGAGAAGGGGGAGAAGATGTCGGCCATGTTAACCTCTCTTCCAGTGGTGCTTGGTCCTGTTGCTGGCGGCGTGGCTGACGTGAGGACGCGTGCATCGCGGATAGCGATAGTCACGGTCCTTCTCACGGAAGGAGAGATCCCAGACATTCCCTCCGCTTCGGTCACGTCTGAGTCATTGTCCGTCAGATCAGGATCGGTCTCCGTCTCATCTGGATCAACCAATGGCTCTTGCGCACGAGCCGTCAATTGACTCCAGCGTTCGAGGTTCTCGGCAGCAGTGATGAGGTTCATGATGCCCCATTGGTCATCCGTCGTCCCATTCTGCCTTGAAGGGGGAGCCAATCCATAGCGTAGATTGACCACTAATCTCCTCCTGTATCGAAGGACAATCATTAAGCTTCGGCCTCGTCGGCGCGAAGCACGTCCGCCTCCGGATCCTCGTCCTTGACCTCGTCGGCCGTTTCCATGGCCAGCTCCGCTTGCAGTGCCTCCACGACTTCCGCGGCCCCTACCTCGAGCGCGCCCACGGACACCGCGAATGCCCGCTCTATCAGCCATGGCTCGATGTTCCTAGCAAAAATGTTATGGAGAAGTATAGAGATTGTTTGAAGGCTTGTAAGACGAAACGCAAGATATTCTCGAATGATAATGTGACTCGAAATAACGTTTCGCTGTGATTATTTAAAATCATCTCCATGACGCAGCTGCTGGAGCCTTTTATCCATGCTGTTTGGGCTATCCAATATTTGTCCAAAGGCGGTCCATTCGAAGATTCCATTGTTGGTGTACATATCTTATGGCCCCTGGACAACTCCCGTACATCCACGCATCGTCTCCGGAGTGTGGAACGGGATGACAAGCTGACCTCCTTGGTTCTTTGTCCCCGACGGTCCAAGTCATATCCACGAGTTCCTCGAGCGGCAGTATCGGTAACGCAGCTTCTTCACAGATCTGGCTGAAAAGTCCGTCAGTGCGGCTTCAAGCCTGCACCCCGCCATCGATATATAGATCCGAGGACACGAAGGGCATCGACAGTTAGGTCTGAAACAGCAGGAAAGAGCTTAAGAGTCGTAGCTTGGACTGCATCTCTGCCGCACGTGTAGTGCAAACACCCGAGTTCATGCTTCCCCCGATAGCGCTGTAAGCAGTCCATCATGTCGGCTTTGCCATTCACATAGTTTTTGACATGGAAGCACACCAGGAAGCCGCCGTCCGCGCCTGCTGCCAATGCGCCGACAGAGCTGCAAGCTGTGTGGCCCAGTAGCAATCCAGAGAAAGGTACGAGCTCAATGTAAATGACAGCTCTCCCCAAGCCGTATCCTCTGAGAGATTCAAAGCAATTATTGCCATGCTCTTCTCCAAGTTCTTTGCAGTATCCTTGATCCAGGACCAGAGTATCAACGAAGAAGAGGTTGAGTATGGTGATCCTAGAAAGCAAGCGGTGTCTGGCCTGGCAAGTACGGCCCATTCTTTTCCTTCCCATGGTCAACTTCGTCCAACTTGGATTTATCTGAAAGGACCGAAAAGAGAGATCGCAGAGCCCGGCACTGTTAGGGCGACTGCAATTGTCATAGTCCGATCTTGATGTCGGGCTGGCAGATGGACTTCAACAGTTGTCACGTAAGGCTTTCTGGTCGTCTCCAAAGGAAAAGGAAAAAAAAGGAAAGCCGACGACGGGGAATGAACCCGGGTCCTAATCTCATGATCAGGTGATGAGAGTGGCATAAAGTTGGGGCCCCCCGCCAGAGGCCGGGGACCCTTATGAAAAGACTCCAACGTCTTTTGCTATGCTGTGTCGGACGGCCTTGCCCCAAGTTGGCGTCCCAACTTGGGGAGTACTCCAGCACCACCGGAGTAATGGTCACAGGGAGGACGTCTCCAACCACTGCACCATTACTCCGGAATTGAAAATAAACGCCATATTGCAAAATATATGTTAATAGTGAATCGCTTAGGTACCTGGTACCGTTGCTCGGCACAGGCACTTAGTGCTGCTGCAACGCTGTTGCCATTCACTTATATCGCCGGCTAAGAAGTGTTGAAACCTCTAGGGTGACCACGGGCTAACCCCTTCTCATCCGCGTCTGACACCATGGCTTTCAGTCGCAGTTGCAGAAGAGCGAGCATCCTTAGAGTACCACTGCTGCCTCCGTGGTGTTGAAATAAGGTCTTGCGCGGCTGTTTTCTTCTCCTGATGAGGAGTTAAGCGGCTGTTCTAATTGGGAGTACCAGACTGCAATGAGCTCAGTGCGAAGCATACAACTGATGTGACGGGCATCCCTCCTTCCTCAAGGAACCAAACGCCTTTTAGTGCAGTTAGGTATCCGCTATCCTCCAGCTCCTCTCAGACTTTGCTGAGCAGCTCGCGCATCTTCTCGATGCTGCTGGCAGAGTAGTGACAATATCCGCGGCATGGTTCGACGTTGCCAGTGACAAAACCCGAGGAATAGGTGGAGTCTAGGACTGAGTTAGCCAGTGTGCTCTTTGAAAAAGGGATAGGGGCTGTGCACGGATGGGAGTTTAGGCAAGGAATAACATACATCTGCGCCGTTGATCTTGTTACCGGATGGCGAGTAGCTTTTGGGGAAACCTTTTGATCGACAGATATGCTCTGGTGTCCCAAGCATGAACGATAAAACCGTTCCTCTACCGAGGATACACGGGCTCTCTGAAACTCCTGAGCGGTTGACGGCTGCGCCGGCCGATTTGTTGTAGAAGCATCGGGCGAAGAAGCAGCATACTTCTGTGTGTTCTCGCAAAGCGACAGTTAGACAGGGGTATAGTGACTATGAGATAAGATCATATATCAGACACTGAATAGATATAGAAGACAATATAGGAAGATGCTCGGGCACTATACAGATGGCAGGCCTGCCCGCCAGACTTATGTTCCCAGCTGGGCAAGGGTGCTCTTTTCATAATAGAATAGGGGTATTTGCCGATCAAAAAGCAGGTACGGAACGTCACGTCAGACTCCAATCAAAGGGTAAGAAGATCTTCAGGGGAAAATGTGCATTCCCGCTCTTAAGCAATCAACTGTATCAAACGACATTGGCCAGAGCCACACCTCCCGTGCGCCAGGCAGGCCTGGTGAAGTGAGCAAGGGAGTTGAGACACGGCAGCCGACATGAGAACAAAGGGACATTACTAAGATAAGGGGAACGGGTACTGGCAGTGAGCCGCCCTATGCTATTCGCTTCTTTTGATACAATTGTCTTAGAATTCGGGATCCCGCGTAAATGCATGTCACTACATGGCATCCGAAATAAGTGTCCAAAGCATATCCATATCATGTCATTATTGCGGTATGGGGTATCATCTCCTGAACAACCAACATGTAAGATCTCTGCCGAAGGCACGTAGATGTTGCCAGATAATCCCGTAAACATACCTGGGTAGATCCAATAACATCCGGAAAAAAGGTCGCGCCTCTAACTAAACCTGAAGTCATTGCCTGTAACTGGAGCAGGTCCTCTTATCTTCCTCGCCATGTTTCATACGACCAGCCGAAAATTCTGGCTCTGAATAAGATACTGTCGTCCTGCCTTGCCCTTTCCCTTTGTGCTAAGCGTTTCAGGATTTGGCACCAAGACTATAGTCTCGCTGAAACCTCTGTGGGCGCCTCCGCCTCGCTCACCATATCGAACGTACCCGCTCACGAGAAGAAGGATACTAATGTTTCTCCCTGAGGTGTTCGGCGCAGCGCCCTGTCCCATGTGAAGATTTGGATTGAGCACTTGACAGTCGTAAGATTGAACCTCATACCGCGATCCGGGCATCTGTTTCTCGAACATCTCCTGGAACGCAGCTCCATCGGGTATGATATTCCCATTGAAGACGATCGCTGGTAGGGGCTTCCCATCTGGCATCGACCCTGGTGGGATGTAGTAGGAAGCTAGGGTTTGTCGGCCGCTTTGTAGAGCTTGATAGTAGGTTTCGACGAACTTGTCCGCAGCTGAAAGAGCAGTATTAGCCTCTGTGCAAGGTGTCTGGTTTGATCATTCGCAAACCTTCTGTGGACACTTTGGCAAGGACATCTGCCGTTGGAGTCGCCATTTCGACCGTTATTTGATGCTTTGGAGGGACTTAGTGGTTAGGCGTGCTGGTGGTTCCTTCGTCCATTAAATATGAAAGATTTGCGGGGAACCTTTGTTCTGCGACCTTGACGTCCGGGAAGAGGTCCGTGCACCATTTTTGATCGCTCCGCGCTAACAAACAGCTACCGGGGAGCCGCATCTTGATTGGCATCTTTAGCAAGCTGTGCATCGCGGGCAGCCAGAAAATCCGTCATATAACAATGCGGTCACGGTTATTGCGTTCTTTGCTCCTGACGAGTAACAGCAGAAGTCGGACGCCGGGGCTTGCTTCGGGCTGGGTGTGCGCATCATGTCAAACAAAGAAGACGCAACGCCGACGGTACGCTGCAGATGCAGCTCCAAAGAAAGAGAAGCCTTACTATGTCACTACACCAATCTTCTATGTTAATGCCGGTATGAATAAGGTCTTGAAGTTCAATACAGGACACTTGAGCTCATGGGAGGCAGCGCCGCATGTTGGCCATCTATATTCCATGGTGTTGGCGGACATACTCAAGAGATGGCATGTGCTTCAAGGAAAAGAAGCTCAGCTATGTACAGGAACGGATGAATACGGCATGAAGGTTGGGCTTTCAAGATCAATCACTACTGCAATTGATATCTGATATGTCTGGGTGCTTCAAAGGTCCAACGAGCAGCTGCAAGAGCTGGCTCAGAGCCGAAGGCATTTACTGACCGAGGGGCGCAAATGTTTGAGGTGCGAGCTATGGGTGCCTTGAAGGGAAGATCATGGACTAATGGTGGTGTAGAAATTAGCAAAGCAAGCCGGAATGTCATACGACCGCTTTATTCGAACCACTGATCCTGATCATAGAGAGGCAGTGGAATACTTCTGGGTAAAGCCAAGTAACGTTGGAGATATTCGCCGAGGCTGACTATGTGGCAGTACCTACTAAGAGAAAGGGGCTACATATATGAATCAAAGCACGAAGGATGGTACTCTGTCAGCGACGAAACCTTTTACCCTCAATCAGCCGTCCATTTGATTCTCGAACCGTCGACTGGTCGCAAAATGATGGTCAGCTTAACAACCCTTTATCGGACCCGTCGTGTATCTTCTAACATTCTTTCAGGCCTCCATTGAAACCGGCAAAGAGGTAGAATGGACCTCAGAGCGGAACTATCACTTCCGCCTATCTGAATTCCGCGACCGCCTCCTTTCTTTCTACGCAACTAACCCGAACTTCATGTTACCTCACACCCGCATGAACGATGTCGTCAATGCCGTATCTTCCGGTCTCGAAGACCTCTCCGTCTCCCGCCCCGTCGAGCGCCTGACATGGGGCATACGCGTCCCAGACGACCCTTCTCAAACCATCTACGTCTGGCTCGACGCTTTAATCAATTACATCACCAAAACAGGATATCCCTGGACTCCAGGCCGTGAGCACGAAGCCGGCTGGCCCGCCGACGTCCACGTCATTGGCAAAGACATTGTGCGCTTCCACTGCATCTACTGGCCTGCCTTCCTCCTAGCCCTTGACATCCCGCCTCCAAAACAAGTCCTGACGCACGCCCACTGGACGCTAGGTCATCAAAAGATGGCGAAGAGCACCGGCAACGTGGTGAACCCGTATTTCGCACTTGAACGCTTCGGCGTCGACACGATGCGGTATTACCTCGCCCATGACGGCGGCATTGCCGATGATTCCGATTACGGAAACGAATTCATCATCGAGCGGTACAAGAAAGGTCTCCAAGGCGGCCTGGGGAATCTCGCGAGCAGGGTCCTGCGCGGCAAAGGCTGGAACGTGCACGCCATCGTCTCAAGCGCTACGTCCTCGCCAACACCAGCTGATACCGACTTCGACCAAGCCACGCTCTCGCACCGTGCCCTCCTCTCTCAGCTCGCTTCCACCGTCGACTCCAAGATGCAAGCACTGGAGGTCAACCGCGCGCTTCAGACCATCATGGAAGCCGTGTACGAGACCAACAAGTACCTGCAACAAGCATCGCCCTGGGCGCCAAGCCCGAACTTCCCGCCTCCGAAGCCCGGCATGCACGTCCCCGCCACGCCGGACCCCGTCGCCACGCCTATCTGGCATTGTCTAGAGACCCTGAGGATCGTAGGCATCCTGTTGCAGCCGTTCATGCCCGGCAAGGCGGGCCAGCTGTTGGATATGCTGGGCGTTGATGCTAAGAGGAGAGGATTCGAGTGGGCGACGTTGGGAGCGGATGAGGGTGTAGATCTGGAGGTGGAGCAGGGAGAAGAGGCCCTGCTGGATGGCGTGAAAGCGTCGCAAGGAGCATATGGTCCCAAGAAGGTGGATTTGGGAAAGGGAACGAGTGGGGTCCTATTCCCGCCGTTGCGGAGTAATTTTTGAGCCATTTTAAATAAAATAGCAGGATACGGGCCTAGGAGGTGCCAGCAGGGCGCGTGTGATGGTATCAAGATCATCTCGAATCAAAATGTTGCCTCCAATGCATGACATGCAGGTTGCCAGACACTGCTCAACGCCAACGCCAGTTTCCAGTCAGATTCAACCCATCATGCTAACGCCCACACTGACCCATCCATCAAGATATGCGGCCGTACGCACGAGGTCAACGACCGGCGCACTCATGGGTACGACAGCACCATGCAGCACCGCCCTGGCCAAGACCGGTGTCCTACGCGAAGGAAATAAGTCCGGCAGCAGAGTGTGCAAGGCTGTGCCCATGGTCTGTGGCTCCCCTGGACGGTATTGATGTTAGCTTATGAAGCCCCTTGAAAATCAAAAGCAATGAAGTAGGAAGGGAAAAATTGCGGGTAAAGACATACTTGCGTTCGCCATTGGCGTCACTAGAGCCTGGACTACCCTCAGTGTGGGCCCTTGAGTGACGCCGGAACCCGCTGTCGCTGAGGCCGGCGGGGTGCCTTCGGCCGCTGAGCGCTCCGCCGGTGTGCCTGGTGTGACGGAGGACGGTAGGTAGATCTTCAATGGCACATGTTTGAGGACTGAACCAGGTGGATTGAGGAGTTTATGGTTTATAGGGGCGAAGAGAGCATGGTCGTCTGGTTTGTGGACAAGGTTAGTGACGGTATTGAATAAGCTTCAGGAGCGAGGCAACATACGGTTCTGCACTGCCGTCCATAATTGTGTGGAGTCCTCCTTAGACATTGTCATGATACCCTTGGCATTTCCGAAGCGGAGGAAATCCGCCTGTACGAGCATTAGTAGATTGTAAGCATGGGTGTAAAGATAGAGGTACCTCTTTCACACTGTTGATAAACGCATCATGCATTACTTTCCCCTCATCGTCCAGCCTGACAAGTTGATCCTCCGGCCACTGCGTGAAATGCACTGTCAATCTCCATGGCAGTACCCCCTTTTCTCCAGTGTCATCTTGTTTGCCAACAGCGCCATAGGCCTGTCCGGGTGTATTCCTCGTTCTGGAGCGAATTGCGGGTTCCGCCCCTGAAAACAAGTCATACAATAACCCTAGGGGGTAATGCCACTTCAAGGGGACGCCTTCGAAATCGAACCAGCCCTCATGTGCCGGTACACTCGGATCGATTAGGAAGCTAGCGAAGAAAGCGTGAAGGCGCGGCAGCAGAAAGGGCAGGTACGAGAGGCGGGGAACCTGGATCTGCAGGATTGGTGAATGGTCAGCCGAACGGGTCCAGAATGTGGGGAGAGGTAAGCAGTTTGCGGGGTAAAAGAGGAGCCCGGCTGTGTTCGTATCGGCGGAGCACATACGAGGTAAGGATCGGCTTGGTCGAAGACGCGGCAGTCCGAGGGCGAGAGGTGGATTTCCAGAGGTAGGGAGCCTTCCCAGACCAGTTTTGCAAGGGCGCTGACCGCGCTGTTGCTGAGGCTGCTGCTCATGGCGGGAGCGAGATTCGAGACGAGGTCATGAACATGATAGGAAGCCGTGACGAAGATGTAGAGACGACATCACATGCACGGCACTCGAACAGATGATGTTACCAGTGCAGGCCGGCCGCCCCGTCCAGAGCACAATGGATGGTGGGAATTAATAATGATGATGATCGTTCAACTTCCAGGTAGGGATGCGACAGATGACGCTGGCTTCGTTTCTGGCTCGCCGGCCCCGGCGCCCGATCGACACGCGAAGACGCGAAGCCGTCGAGCCGTCAACCGGACCCTTTCCCCGGATTTTCGCTTCTCACCAGCCAACCAAACCATTCACTCTCCTCGAAGACTTAAATACTCCTCCCTTCCCGCTGCTTACTGTCGCTCTTTACAACCTTCATATTGCACTTTCTGCATCTTTTTTCTTTCTCTTTGGCTTCCTATATATCGCCATTCATCGTCACACTATCAGGATACCCATGTGATACCCATCGCCATCCCCGTCGACATAGCAACCACCTTTTTGCGACACCATTCACCACCGCAATGCCTCTCCTCAAGCTCCCGGGACCGTCACTTCCATCTCCGCTTTTCCTCCCCAACTTCAACGCCTCTACAAACGCCCACGATCCCTCTCCATCCTCTCCGCTCAAACGGCCCGCTTCGCCTTCCTTCGAGACCAGCCCGTCCGAAGGCGGTTCCCTCGACGACTACTTCGAGCCGCTCTCACGCAAGCGGTCCAAGTCCGACGACCCACTGTTACAGATTATCCCCAAGGAGCACGCGTGGACGCTACCCAGGGAGGTGCTGGAGACACAATTACCGTCTGCGAAATGCTACTCAAGAGCAGCGCGGAGCGAGGAGGTCGTGGAAGCACCATGGGGAACTGTGAATGGGCATGGGAAAGCGTTCACGAGGGGAGAAAGCCAGCCGATTACGGTACTGGCGATTCTGGGCATGCAGACGGTACAGTATGAGTTGTTGAGGTATGTTGGCTTCTGCCCATTCGAGGCAATCATCATCCTAACACAAGCTTCCTAGCACTGCTCTCCCCACACTGCAATCAGTATCTCCAGACATCCACATCGCCGCGCTCTCACACAGTGTCGACCCTTCGTTGCTGGCCCCGTCTTCGCCTGTCGACACCCAGCCGATCCCTATCATAGCTCCACCTCCTCCGTCGTTCCTCCTGCGGCTTGGTCTCGTCCACCCACTTGGCGGCGGCCATATGGGTCTCGACTCCATCGTGGTTTTAGACTCATCCTCCCGGCGCCGGGTGGTTATTCCCATCAACTGGGGCGCCGGCGCAGGTCTGACAGACGCTGGACGTAGCCCTGGCGCTGTAAGGAGAGGGGATAACGAGGGATTGATTAGGGGCAGGGCCGTCGATGCGCTGGTAGAGGCTGTGAGGGTGCTAGAAGAGGAGCGAGGGACGGGGTTCTGATCTGGTTTCTTTCAGAAAGCCCTTCTCGCACTCGGTGCACTGTATAATTTTTTGGATACCCAGGGCATGGTAAGGATTGGTTCAAGCATGAAAAGAACTTTTTGGCGTAATTGATGTGGCCTCGGCGATATATAATATATTACCCATTCTGGTATGATAATCACACAGTGAGCCCATTCCAAGTTCAAGTAAACGTGATCTTCTTCCCCATCAGGTCCCTATACACTTCGTCCAGCACGTCTCTCTTCCTCTTCCTGTTCTGATCCTCGTCGTCATCATCCTCATCCGACCTCGACCCTTCCTTCTCATCCCTTTCCACAATATCATCTTCAAGCGTCCGCGCCATCCAAGCCCTCACGACGCCATCGGTATGGCCGCTGAACATCTCACCCGCGCCTCTCCACGCCATTCCCGTGACTTTATTCCTCGCACCTCTTTCTCCCCCTCCCTCCCAACTCCCTCTGGTACCCATCGGCCTCATCTGGCCCTGTGCGATCTTTGCTCCGGGCACTCTCAACCTCTTGACCAACTTCCCTTCCAGAGCTTCGAACATCAACAGCTCCTTCTCCCCCGGCCACACCAGCAACTCCCTCCCGGGCCTTGTCCAGCCGTCCAGACTAATCAAGGGGTGCACCGTACCCAAGCCTCTATTCCTGACAGCAGGGCCAAAAGCCGCGTGCGTGTTGGCACCCGTCTTCATGTCCCACACGCGGATCCGTTCATCCAGCCCGCCGCTCACAAGATGCTGGCCGTCCGGCATGAACTCCAGCGCATTCACCGCCGCAGTATGCGCCTTTCCGCGCTCCCTGCGCCGCGCGCCCGTGCCTGTGCCGTCGTACCCGACCACCCCGACGCTATCCTCCATATCCACCACGCCCAGGCTCGCTGCGCTGCGGCGGATGTCCCATAGCCGCACCGCGCCGTCCGTGGCCCCACTGGCGAGGATGTGTTCGCGCAGCGGGTGCCACGCGAGGGCGAGGACGGCGCCGCTGTGGCCCGCGAGGGAGTGCGTCGAGGCGCCCGAGCGGAGGTCGACGAGGCGCACGGCGGGATGCTGGGTTGCGCAGGCGACGAGCAGGTGTGTGGCGATTGGGGAGAGGGCGTGTGTGTAGACTATGCTGTGTAGATCGAAGGAGGCGGAGACGCTGAGGGTTGATGTGGAGTAGATCTTCAGAGTGTGGTCGTAGGAGGAGCTGAGGAAGGCGGCTGAGTCGAAGGGGTAAAAGGAGAGGTGCGTGATGCCGTATCGATGCGTTTTGGAGGACTTCTTCACGCTGTCCAATGGCCGGTACGTGTACTCTCTGCTAGTATTCTCTGTAGATTCGAGATCCCAAAGATAGATCGATGCATCTGCACCGCCTGTGAGCATGCTATATCCTCGATCAGCGTGGTCCTCCAGCCCATCTGTCTTCCGTTGTACGCACTACTTGGACTCGAACTTCTCCACCGCAAGGCTGTTTACGCCTGACTTGTGCGCCCAGACATCTGGGACCTTGGGCTCCTCGTCTTCATCTTTGCTTCCGTGCGGTGTTTCGGGTTCGGTAGCAGATACCGCACTGCTATCGAATCGAACGCCTGGAGCTGGCTGCAGGGCGTGCAGCAGCCGCGTGGTCTGCGCGCGCTCGAGGGCTGCGGGGCTGATGGTGCCCAGCGAGCGGTTGAGAAGATATGAATTCATACATCTAGACTGGTAAGGATAGGTACTGTCGTATTGTTTGCTGCGGCATGGCAGGTGATGATGGAGGAATGCGGGGTGCCCCTTGTTAGCTTTGAGGAACCGCTCTGCCGAGGCGGATATCTACAGGGGCGGAAATTCCGATGGGTCAAGCTTTTGAAGTCAACAGTACACTGATATGAAACCCCATGTTGACGCCACTACATGTCATTGCAGATGATAATTCGTAAATTCATGACTACTGCCTCCAAATACATATAGAACAGACAGCCTTCCATCGAATCATATAACGTCATATGCTCTGTAACAGCTCTAAACTGCCTTTCAGGAATCGGAGCAAAAACAACCACGGCAAAAAATGAATCTCCAACCCCACAACTTCAATATGAAACCACGCCCCCCCTTAACATGACGGCGTTGTCATCCTGTCAGACGATGACTGAATGACTCTTTCCTGAGCCTCCTGGCGCATCGGACATCTCCGGTTCAAAAGACTCGGCCGCCCTTAACTTTTCGAATGGGTCCAAACATACCGCATATCGCTGCTTTTCAAGCTTTGATAACTTTTGCACAGTAGGCGAAACATCGGAGTTCTCAAAAGAGACCGCCATCCCGGGCCGCTGAAGCCGCTTGCCGTTTTCGAAGTGAATCTACGAAAGTTCATAAAACTCGTTGAACATGCTTTGGACAAACATGACCAACTGAAAGAACCAAACAGAAGGCAAAAGACCAATCCATAAAATTCGTAAATGGGAAACATAACCAAGAGTGTAAGGGCAATGGGACCAATCCAAGGGCATCTGGAAATCCGGAGAATAGTCCTTCAGGCTCCGAGGTAGTTAGTTGTAATGGACTCCTAATCCCAGACGAAGACCGGCTTCTGGTTCCTGCGGCGCTGGATAAGGCGCTCAGTGCTGACATACAAAGAATCCAGGAATTCCATGGCGGGGGCGTCCATTAACATTTTAGCAACTTGAATGCCCGCGGAGATCATCTGCAGTACATTCCTATCATCCTTGAGGGGTTGTGGCTGGTACCTATCAGAGGGACGCAGATCAAGAGCGTTGTCCAGAACGGTGGTGAACTGCTTGATCTGGCCATTGTAGATCACCCGCGAGGGAATGCGTCGCTTGGTCGCAAGTCTCTTAAGCAGATATGCCCATTCGGCCCATTCCCGGTCTTCTGGAGTCCTAACTGGCCGCTTATCTGGGTCCAACGGAATGGGAAATTGATATCTGGCCACAAAATCAAATGCACACTGGGACAAACGATCATTGAGATGGTTGAAAATGAGCTCCTGCTCGTGGACATGTAAACTGATTGGAAGACGAAGAATTCCTGTATCCTGGGGGACAGGGATATCCATATATGGCTTGTCCAAGTACTGGGCGGGTCCATCAAATTCATCTCTATTCTTCTGGCTCCGTTGGGATCCAATCGAACCCGTCGAGCCGGTAGGACTTTGGCTTTTTGACTTCTTCTCCGGTGAGCGACGAGTGGTGGACTGTCGACGGGTATCTACTGGCGGAGGGTATCCTCTGGTATCAACACGGTCTGATCCGAGCACGGCTTTCGTGCTACAGTCCGATTCATATCCGGAACGTTCCACGGAGGGTTGGTAGTGAGCGCTGTAAGGGGTCGTAGAATAGCTAATGCTACTGGGATAGGTTTGTAAAACACCATGTACAGCATTTAATGAAGGCAACAGAGTAATTTCTGTAAAATCACGTACAAAAGTTACTACTATTCTAGTAGGTCCAACGTAGTAAGGGGCCAGATCAGGACGGTCATAAACCGCCTTTGCCTGATAAGAGACATGGTACTGGGCTTTGGAGACTGATCCTCGACGAACATCAGTTGGAGGTGTTGCCCGTTTACCACCAGCAGGCCCTTGAGGCGGGATGGCCTTGATGGCAACCGAGATGCTTTGAGTATCGTTCAGCCGGTATGTCTAGGTGTTAACATTCTCATGGGGGGTATACCTGTCCCGAGATTGAGGATCGGTCACCACTGAAGATGACCGACTGGACCGGCTGCCAGCGGTCATGGTATGTCCGGCACTAAAAGACATCAGCAACAAGAAGCGGTCAGCAAGGAGACAGGTTTTTGCCGATCATGTCAGACCTTGTGGTAGACGATCCAGACCGCATATTCTCCGGCTGTGGAGAAGACCCCGGGCTGTATGATGGATCTCGCTTTGGCTTGGTATCCTGGACCTGACGATACATAATGATATGAGAAGAATGAGATTTGAATGGAAGAAATCCTTGCAGGCACGGAGAAACCGAGACGCAACAACAGCAGTCCGGGAATCAAAGCACTCAACAAGCGGGACCAAGGGGCGAAATCTCAATGGCTAGACAGATCAAAACTTTTGGAATGACAAAGTACCAGTGTGATCTTCTTCGAGCAGCGTGGCTGATATTTCGAAGACGAGAAATGGGGGTGAGATGCGGAGCAAAGAACACAATATGTATTAGACAGCGGATACGACAGGTTTCCCAAAAGCGGGGCCTGTGAGTTGTCAGAAGGATCTACAAACCCAGATAAGCCCAATTCACCAGGGGAATCGGTGTATGTTGGAAGCCTGATTCGCTCATTAGGAATCGGATCCTGGTCTTGCATGTTAAGGCCTGTTATTTAGGCTTCAATAGGCCTCGTTCAGGCAGCAAGCGCAGAACCCATGCATGAAGATCAGCATGTTGAGAACAACCATCAAACAGCCAGAGATGTCATTTGGCTGTCATCGTGGCTTAATTTGTCATGTAAAAAAAATCTCGTACGGAGTAGAAAACAGTGGTTTGCCAGCTTCAGCTGTTGCAGTGTCGGATGCGGAGCAAGTGCAGTAAGATCGAAAATCCAGAGGCGGGCGTTCCGCAGTTAAACACTTCGCTTGACTCCGAGTCGAATGTTGGCTCTTTTACTTGCCGCGGATATCACAGGTCTGTTACACGCATGTTCACTTTCCACAGCTTAATTGAACAGTAAAGTAGTTAAACATCTACAACGAATTCACGCTTTAACTTTTCAACCAGGCCCGAAAGCCAGGGGTATCCACATGTCCTGCTGCCACAAATCCATGACCTTCCCAACAAGGCTTGGTCAATACGTTGTAAGTTGGTCTCCACCGCCACATCACCAACCGCCGTAGAACTGATCCGGACGGGTCACCCGTCGAAGACCAATACAATGAGGAGACCGCCAACGCCATACCCTTCTATTCATTCATCTGCAGACACTCATTGCTTCTTCTTATCCTTCGCATTCGGGCTCTTGTGACCATGAGAGTGACTGCCATTCTTCGGCTTAGCTTCAGCTTCTTTGGCTTCCTTCTCCCATTTCGCAATCTCTTGTTGTTCCTTTCTTTCGGCATACCATTGACCTGCTTGCAACACGAGCACGCCGACGAGGACTAGCGCCATGATGGTATTGGTGGCAGAAAGAACCCTCAGGCTGTCCTCTCTGCCTAGATATTCCATGTCGGAGACATCCTGAGGCGTCTGCGCAGCCGGGTCGCCCTCTGGAATCCCTCCATAGGCGCCGCTGGTGACAGTGCGCAAACCCTTGACAATGTTGGTGATGTAGATGATGACGGCGACCATGTAAAGAGCGAGAGATGCGCCATCAAACAACCAGTTACTCTCAGTAGCTTTGAAGAGTTTCATAAAGAAACCAAGCAAGCCAATTCCGATCACAATGTGTAGGATGCGTGGGATAAGAGGAGGAGCTGCATGCATCAACTTCAGATGCGCTTCCACGAGATCGTAGTAGTCCGCCGAGGTCGGAAGCCGAGACCATAGCAGTGGGTAGTCATATGGGAACGAGGCGAAGAGGATCCCCAGGAAGAAAGACGTAGCTGGATTGAAGATCAGCTTGAGCAGGCTTCCGTGGACGCACAATTCAACTTACGGCAGAGAATGAGGAACGTCGCGAAGGCTTTGCTATCGAGCGCCATGTTAAGAGCAAAGATCAGACTGCGCAAGGAATATGACACAGTGAGAGTGGCTGATAGCTTTACTCAAGAAAAGATGCGCCTTTGGAAGAATCGAGATGAAGACACCTAGACAGTGGCAGCCGTCCCACTGTGGGTTTGCAGCAAGCTCGTGTGCTTATCAGGGTGGCTTGGTGATACTGAGGCTAAAGCTCTTGGCAGACGGAGAGATTTCTGCGCCGCGCCGCGATAGTGGATTTCCTTACCAGAATGTTCAAATAACAAGCCTGGCCCAATCTAAATCTCAATCAAGCAGATCCAGTTCAGAAAGAACAGCCGAAAAGGCATAAATATGCGTACAGGTGGTCTAGTATACAATGCAAAATGATTGCGGGCCTACTCATCTCTGTATGTTAGTTACTTGGCTCAAATATTTTGTCTGAATATCGTCAATACTACCGCTCTCTGAACCACCCAGTTATGGATCACCTGCATGGGTCCTGCTGGCTTGAAAAATGTGGGGAGGCAACTGTGTTTAACGATAACTGGCCTTGTAGTGAAGAAATTCAGGTCCAGTTTTGCATCTTGGACCTTGTAAATCCATCCATCAAGTGAATGCTCCAGTACCCGTTGCTCGGATCGTGCCTTAATCTCCAGGCTTCCACCCAAGTCCAAACAGACACGCACACGTCGGCCCACCACCAAGATCAACTGCAACATTTCCCAGTCTTGATATCCCTCCCTCGCTCACCTATCTCTGATCGTCATGGTAAGTAATACTGAGTTTTGAAGCGTCATCCTGCCTAGCATTGCTGTTCTCCACCAAGCACATGTTGTTTACAGTACTTCCTAGGCTCCCAAGTCTCTGTCTCCTGCAGCGAAACAGGCACTCATCCTCAAATACTTCCGTCAGTCTGGGACGGCTCACTCCATCAAGGAGTTGGAGAAAGTGCTGCCCTCCGTCGCTTCCATTAATGGCATGCAAGTCAAAGATCAGGTCCAGGCTCTGATCGATGAAGGCAAGATTCGAGTCGAGAAAATTGGTAGCAACAACTGGTATTGGTCATTTCCGAGCGAGGAGAAGAACGATAAAGAGAATGTCATAATGAAGCTGAGGCAAGAAAAGGACAGGTTGATGAGCACCGTGGAAGAGCTCAAAACCCTCGTCGAAAAGAAAGAACAAGAGAAAGAGTACGAAGAGAATGCAGATGAATATGACAGGGCCCAACTGACCAAAACCCACGGGCAATTGACGGCTGAGGTTGAGTCAATGGCGGCCGAACTTGGACGTTGGAAAGATGATGATCCTGCGGAGATCGCACGGAAGAAGAGTCAAATACGAGAGTTCCTGGACACCGCCGATATCTGTACCGACAAGATCTATTCGCTCGAAGGATACATCCTGGAGATCACGAACCAAGATCGAGAGACGTTGGACAATCTCAGGAGGCAATACTACGGTGAAGAGTATGTGGAAGGAGAAGGTCTTAGGGAACTGTCCTAAGGTAGGTAAGAGTTGCGCCTACTAAGGCCACCATGGCATGGCGTCACTGACGGTACACAAGCACAGAGGCAGAGATCGAGACGTGGTGTCCCACTGACATTCCGGAACACTGCTTTGCATAACGCGTTCTCAAGGGTAAGGGGTACATCGCCGGAAAAAAACAGATCGTCGGGACAGCCTTTCCATTCTTGGCGAAAGCTTGTCTCTCCACCCCGATATGTCGCGGTCTGGATGGCAGCCCCTAAAAGAGATCTGTTCGCAAGAAAAACTTGCGGAATGATGAGACTTCGATTTGACTGTGGGCGCGTCGAGGGAAGAGAGTGTATGAAGAGTCACTTCGGACAATAACGGAGGATGTGATTTGTCTCAGCTCCTTGCTTGCTACGATAATATCGTAATCAAAATCGACTTATGAGGAGCTTCACACAACAGACCGGGGCCAGAATTGGTCGAATAAGCCACATTCTGCAACAAGACGATTTGGTGGATGGAGGACCAATCGGCAAGGTTAGCAGTCCACACAAGCTTTGCCTGCTCATGATCAAGCACCCTAAGCACATGCGACCCGCTGCGCCGAGTGTGTCCAGTAGCGACCCGAATCGACCCAACCCCGAGTCGGCCTTGACCAGTTGCAATCCATTTCCCGTCCCCCACTGCACCATGTATGTAGTAGGCCGCCGAATCATATTCCTTCGCAATGCTCCCCCGATGGCAGAGACAACATAAGCAGTAGAGCATAATCACTTCGCTGTGATCACTGCTGCGCTGACCCTCCGCACGTCCGAGGATTACGCGTAAATCAGATATGTGCTGTGCTTACGTTCGTTGAAACCAGTCAGTCTACCTGCGGGGGATCCACACAGGTGATTGGGGCACGCGATATTTTCAGACACCCACTTCAACGCTCCTTCCGCATCCTTGTTTTCTCACCGTTACGAAGGCAATCTGCTCCGCCATCCTCCGTTTGACACCATCGAGATCGGCAGAAGCATTCAACATTCTCAGACCATGGGCTGGTTTGTGTGAATGGAATGATCGGTGCTCAATCAGCGAGATGCATAGTTTCAAGAGGAGCGACGCGACTCCTGATATTCCCGGTCGGTCGTTGCTTTCGCGGCTGAAAACTCCCTTCTCAACAAAGTCCCGGAACCTTTCAGAGTTCTATATCCGCTTGAACGAGCCACACCGCCCTTATGCTCCTGGTGAGCTGGTCAAGGGCACTGTCATCGTAACAATCGCGAAACCCGTTCGCATAACGCATCTGGTTGTGTCATTACATGGTTATGTTAGGGTGTTCAAGAATGCACAAGCTCCTGGAGATGGACTGGGAAGCGACACCGCAAGCATAGGTCAGGGGAAAGGAAGGAAACATACGGAATATCAAGGACCAGGCTTCGCATCATTATTCGAGGATGAAAGCACTCTTTGCGGGGAAGGCAGGCTTGATGTTGGCATTTATGAGTTCAACTTCGAACTGGAGTTTCCTAGTAAAGGGTTGCCCAGCAGTATTGATGTGAGTATCCACCATCGTCGGGCTACAACAACAACTGATCTTTCAAGTTTGAACGAGGAACAATATCTTATATGGTCACATCAACATTGACAAGGCCAACGTCGATCTCTCCTACTATTACCTGCGACAAAAAAGTATATCTGGTGGAGTCCGTTGATGTTGGCCCTTTGTATCAACCAAAACCTCGGGTTATCTCCCTGGAACCTATATCGCGTCGCTCGAAAGCCAGAAAGTCTAGCAAAGGCCGGGGAACGAAAAGCACCACCACTGAGACCAGCAGCACCAACATCTCTGAAGTTACTGATTCGAATAATGGACAAGCCCGACCACAAAGCGGGGAATTTGCTCGAAGTCCTTCGCCCAGTGCAGCCAGCTCCGAAAGTACTGTCAGCAACAGCACAAGTACAAGCGGATCCAGATTAGGTTCGATAGCTTTGAGCCGCAGGAGTGATAGAAACAGTGAGGCGCGAAGTCATATTACCGCCATTGTTGATCAGACTATCACAGCAACCATTGAACTGGAGAAGGCCGGTTGCTTGCCAGGGGATTTGCTTCCAGTCAAGGTTACCATCAATCATAGGAAGCCTGTTAAAAGTCTGCACGGTGTTATAATTACCTTATATCGCCAGGGACGTGTGGATCCTTATGCGGTTGTGCCTACGACTTCTTCCAAGGGTAAAGCAGCAGTTGATGACTATTTACCTAAATCTAAAAGTGGCCTTGGTGGACTGTCATTCTCTTCAGCTGGTACGAGTACGCTATATCGCAAAGATATCGCGCAGACTACCGCGCCTCTCATGGTCGACCCACGAACTTTGACAGCCGTCATCAAGACATCTCTTAGAGTTCCCGACGAAGCCTTTCCAACCATTCAAGATATACCAGGAGACGTGATAAGTTTCAGGTACTATCTCGAGGTGGTACTAGATCTTGGTGGTCGACTCGGTCGCCGTGATCGCTATGTTTCCACTTTCAATGTCCCTACAGTATATAACAACACTCATGGGGGCTTTCAAAAAGCCGGAGAAAATTTCAGCGGGCTGACATCGAATTGGGAAGGACATATTGTTGATACAGATCCGCTACGACGAGAGAAAAGTGTTGTTGCTTGCCTATTCAATGTTATAATTGGTACGACGGATAGCGAACGGAGGCGGATTCGCAGGGCAGAGAAGCTTCCCGCCAATGATGATCGTCCTGCCCACGTCGAGGAAGCAACAGTGGATGAAGGAGACGATCCAGGGTTACTGTCATATGTTCCGGAAACGGAAGGTTACGCTTCGACACCCGGAGAGTACCTATATGATGGGCAAGAACCTCAGCTGCCATCCACCCATATTCTCCCTCTTTTGTCGCCGCCCGAACTTCATGATGAGGAGCTTGATGAGAAGGAACGACTCCGCCGAGCAGAAGAACGACTTTTGCCGAGTCAGCCACCAGAGGAACCATCTTCGTCTAGCGAGGCTCCAGATGCGCCTTCAGCTCCGATTCTCCCTCCTGATGCTGATCTCGGTCAAGCTCCCATCTACACAGCAAGTTGGCCCGAAGCAGACGGTGGTAGCGTTACACCCACTGCCACTGCTCCGCCTCTTGATGCTTTGATTTCCTCACCCCACGGGCGCGCTTCCGGATCCCGAGCCGATGCTCATGCCATCTCGCGGGGTCCCGAAGGTCCAGTACAACCACCATCGCAACTCCTTGGTCCACCCACAGATGATAAGCACGAGCTTGAGCGTCGACGGATGCAAGCTGAAGCCTCTGCTCCGGATGACTTCCCCGAAGATGATCAAGAAGCGACCGGGGAAACTGGTATCCCTCCAGGAGAGACCGAACAAACCGAGTATCATCCTTCGGCGCCAATGATCACGGAGGAAGATGAGCTGGCACATGTGTATAATCGTGATAACCATGATGACCATGATGGTCTCACAGGGTCAGAGGCACATGGAGAGATGTTGCCGATGTATGAGCGATAGGAATGACAGTTCGGAAGACGACATGAATGAGGGAGTTTACGGGCTGGGCATATAGGCGTTTCCGGCTGGAGCATTTTCCTCACGGCCAGCTCTGATGACGGGTGCTGCGATCCTTGCTATCTGACATCGATTTTCAAGATATCTGCATCATTGGCGTCTGCATGATTCTAGCCAAGCATCATGACCTGGCTGGCTATGAATCACCATACCCTGCTGTTTCCTTTGTAATCCAAGGTTGATTGTATTCAGCAGCAGAACATGCTTTGCTATAGGCCCATTAGGGTTTTATAGCTCCTCTAGATAGCTCCAATGATGATCTCGCCACCAAGTCGGATAGGTTGAAGGTATGTAACGGTGAACTCCTGTCTTCTCAGTCATTATCGTCAGAAGGTTGGTAGGCATCTTCTGTGTCTTCATCTGGATCTAGGTCCATCGCTTCATAAGTCATCGAAGCAACAGATCGCCTAGCAGGCGGAGAAGCAGTGACGGAGCCTTCAACAGCAGCTTCCTTAGTCTCTGTCTCCTCTCGTTTCCGACCTCTCCCTGGATCTGACTGCCTTCCAATTGCAGATTCAGTGTCGGAAACTTCGTTTTCTTCGTCCGCGTCACGTTCCAGTGCCCTTTCGTCATCTAACTTCCTCTTCTTTCTACGTGCTGTCCCACGTCCGGACCCGGCTCTGTCATCAGCAATGACACTCCTCCTCTTCGGCTTCAAATCCGCATCCTCCCCCTCCGTAAACACCAGGTCCCCATTCTTGCCCAAGACATGCTTGCAAGTTTCCTCCACCAAGATCCCCAGTGCCAAGAGAGCCGTTTCATCCAAGCTCCCAAAATCCGATCTGGTCATCCTCGGTGCCGTTCTTCCTCTACTCGTTGCTCGACTATTCCGCCCGCTTGTAACTTCGGGCTCTGGGGTGCCGGGATGGGGTGCCTGCAGCGATGTGTAGAGGTCTGAGGCATAAGGATGAAGCGCAGAGAGAAGATCGCTGCTGGGGAGTAGCCGTTGAAGAGAGGGATCCAGGGTCAGGCGGGAGTAGTAGATGTCGTCTTCATGGTAGCGGGTTGGGGCTGCTCGCCGGCGGAAGAGGACGTGGTCCGGGGGTGCGGGGAGCGAGGGTCCACTTGAGGAAGGGTGGATGAAGCCGTGAGTCGAGACGAGGCCTAGAGTCATCAGTGGACAAAATAAGCGGAGGGAGGGGTTTGCAGGTTCATACCAGCTACAGCATCGTAGACATTTGCATTGCGTTTGCGGCCAGATGGAGCGCGAGGAAGCTGTACGGACTTCTCGCGGTCTGCAGAGGCGGATGGCTTGGACGCTGAGCGAGAGCGGTCAGGTCCTCTCTTCGCCATATGCATCCGAGAAGCCCAAAGGGCAGCTGTAAGCGTAACTGCAGGATTCACGCTTCTGTTGACTGCTCAGCTCGCCTAGGATTTTGGAGATGGTGCACCATTGCCGTTGCAGCCTACCGTACACTTGGGGAGCTGAGCGGCGAGGCGGGCTTGGCGTGGAGACTCATGCGCTACTCCCAAATTGGTAGCCACAAGCGGTCGTTACTTTGCCCCGGAAAGCTGCAGATGTTTTGTTTGCTACAACGTCCTTCCCCTTACCGCTGTCTTTACGCTTCTTGGGTCCCTGTCCTCACTGCATCAGGGAACAAGTTGTACTACCATGCTGCAGCTCTTCCGCGTCGCTCATCGGCACAAGACTCCAGCCCGCAGAGCTATTACCAGGGCACTCGCTGTACCATTACCACGCACTATTGGCGACCTCAGACTGCACAGCACGAGTACTGCACCAGCTGAGGCTGCTCCAGAGCATGTCAACATAGTCGTGGCGGAGGCCGCCACGGCGGTGAAGGAGCAGCAGCTGCGGACCTCCACGGCAACACCAAAGAAAAGAAGAAAGGTTGACCATGTCTGTGGAGAATGCGGGAGCACTTCAACGAAGGAATGGACCTGGAACGAACAAGGGCAGCACTGGACATGTAGACGGTGCCAAATTCGGAAAGATAAACCGAGCGGTCCTTGCCCACAATGTCACGATCCTGCGCCTAGAAAATTCAACAGCAACGTACTTTTCAACGGGCGACCGGTTTGCGTTTTATGCGCTAATGCTAAACGAAGAGACCGAGAACGCACAGAGGAGGATCATAAGCGGCATCTTCGGAGACTGGCAACGGCATCTACAAAGGGTCTGCCTAAATCGCAGCAAGAATGTCCGCGCTGTGGGCGGACCGAAGATGATCTGCCGCATGCCAAACTGAATAAACCAAACTATCCCGCCTTTATGTACAGCAAATACTCGGATGAGGTCGTATGTAGGGCTTGCTATCAGTTTGCAGTCAATCGAAAGCGCCCGCGACCACGGCTTCCCGTTGGGAGATATGCGAGAGTTCCTTCAGGACTGAAGAAAGATAACAAACAAGCTAAATGGCAATGTCCGAATTGCACGGCGATGAGGCCCGGTTCTCCGGTATTTCACAGCATATACAATAAACATGTTTGCGCGAGTTGCTATGAATACGCAGAAAGGCACAAGGCACCGCGACCTCCTACTCCCGAGTCGCTGCGGGAAAGACCCGATGCCACTTGTGACTTTTGTGGCTCAAGGGACAACGTCCGCAGGAGTCGAATTCTCACTAGAATTGTGGGGCGCTCGTCTGACGATGTGTACGCAATAGGAAACGTGACATGTGAACCTTGCGATAAGAGATTGCAACATTTCTCGGCCGGCTTGAATGCAAGGAGACTACAGGGGAATATGGGGAAGCCTTGTCGTGACTGTGAGGATACCGCAGCCGAGCGATATATCGTCGGATTTGGCAACAGTCTTGCTCGGCGTCATGAAGTACAATGTCTTGCCTGCGCGGTGAAAGAGGTGAAAGAGGAATTGAGAAACCAGGCGAAACGACAATGGGGAGCTCCGACAGTTTATGACGACGAGAATTCAGGGGACGTTGCGAAGTCTGAAGGAAGGAAGACTAGGGATGAGGGTACTGCTGCTCAGGCTAACTGAGTTGTCAGTGAGCCAATTAGTTGCTATTGTACAATTTTGATCATCCTGTCACTCTATGCTCATGCCAGATACTTTCCAAACCACTCAATACCTTGCTGCTGGGCCTCATCCATGGCCTTCTTATCCTTCTCGCTGCTCCAATCGCTTCTCAATGCGAAACCATGGACTTGATCTTCATAGATCCTGATCTCATGGGGTACTTCGGTCTTGGTTGCTAGGGTGTCCTGGATCTTTCCGACCGTTGCATCGTCCAGCAGACTATCTTTCGTTCCAACCGCCAAACTCAGTGGCTTGCTGACCGGTTCAAAATCGCCTGGCACGGCGACCAACGATGGGTGACATGCATACGCCGCATCGACGGATCCTTTGCCCCCATGGGCGGCTAGGATTGCATACCGTCCACCCCAGCAGAAGCCAATGGCGCCAACTTTCTTTACACCGGGAATCCGACGCACCGCCTCGATATAATCATCAACCAGTGGCTTCGTGACGGCTTCACGGTGCCGCAGCAGCCATGGAGGCAGTGTTGTGCCGACCGTAGCGGTATTCTTGGTCTTGTCGACGAGGCCCTGTTGTTCTTGGACCTTCAACGGCGGTTCCACAGATTGTAGGAATTCGATGGGCAAGCTATCGCCTTGGTGCACATCCGGGATCAAGGCGTAGAAGCCCTTGCTGGCGTACGAGTCGGCCAGGAGACGGACATTGGGGAATTCCCAGCCGAAGACTGTGAGACTCATCAGCGAATGTCGCCAGGAGATGCCAACAGTGCAAGCTGCATACTGTCGACGAGAAAGACGACGGCTTTGGACTTGTCGCCATTCTCGGGCTCAGCGACGTAGGTGGGGAGGTTGCCGATGGTTTCGACTTTGCCTTTGGGCGTCCCTAAGTGGACGGCGCCAGAGAGGCAGCAAGAAGACATGCCGACGTTTGCGGACATTGTGGATGTGTGGATAGGAGTCTCAGCGAGTCTGTAGATTTCTTAAGTTTGTATCGCGTTCAAAGATAATTTCTTATCGCAGGACTCAAATCAGTCAAGCTGCATATAATGATTTGGAAAGAAAGCGTTTTTGATAGCTTTTGTGCCCTAGTGCTCACCTCCCCGCAATGTGACATCACCGTCGCGGAGGATTACGCTAGTCCCCTCGCCCCGATGGACCTCGGCTTATCTTATCGCACTCATTCTCGAAGCCGACGTTGATTCATTGAGGGAACTGAGTTTATATCCTGATTGGGAAAAGAGAATAATACCAGCTTCGGACCGCCAGAACGGCCTTGATACTCCTTTCAGTCATCTCCGATACCGAAAACATCCGTCAATACTATAAATGCCAGGAATAAGGTTACCCTTGCTCGAACCCTCCTCCCATGAAGCTCGCTTCATTGATGCATGGCCTATCCAGCTAGCACGTGGCATCCCTTCTCAACTACCACTCTTATAACAATTTCCCTCTCTGACGATCAACTCCCTTCAATATGCAGTGCATGGATGAATTGTTGGCTGGAATGACTTGAATCACCCCTCGCAATGGCCCCGTCTATACGAAGGGGAAAGTTCCGGCCAAAGTTTATGTCTTTGCCATTTTTAAACCTATCTAATCCGGACGCCGAGAGATGCGCTCTGCCGAAGGATGCAAGATATATATATCGCGGCTAATGGGTAGTTCAATGAAGGAGTAAGGACATCTTGTCATCCGTCATTATGCGGGTCACTTCTCTCACAGCTATCGCGGCTGCAGTGTTTACCGTCACCGCGGCGGCCAATTGGAATGGTTCGGATGAGGCAATAACCCTAGCAAAACGAAATATAACGTCCTCAATCGATGGGTTCCTGGATGAATTGGAGACGGCTGCGAGCTGTGCTGCAGGCGATGTTAGTCTTTGAGTCTGAAGAGTATCAGCAAGCTGACATTTGTGTTTCCAGATTGCTCTCGCTTTGTTTAAAGTTGTCGCCGAGTTAGGGGATGATATATTCGTCACTTTTCTGCAAGCGGGATGTACCATCTTGGGGGTACGTATCTGCGCCGGTGTCCAATTGGCAATTAAACAAATAGGTTCTGCCCCTGACTGACCCCCTTTCCTGACAGATCGAATCCCCTGACGTCTGTGAGGGGTTGATGGCAAGAGAAGGACCCATGGTCGGTTGGGCTTTACGCGAACTTATTATTCCATCATCTGCGGCACAGACGTTTGGCACGGGTTTGCTGGGATTGTGCGACTATCCTGCGATTGAGGCATATGAGGTGTCTTTTCCGAAGGCGAAACCAAACAAGGAACGTCCATCACCTAGTGGAAAGACACCTCTGCAGGTTGTGCACATCAGCGATATTCATGTGGATCTTCAATATGTCGTTGGAAGCAGCTATGAGTGCGATGAGCTCCTTTGCTGCCGGGTATTCACAGCTTCTGACGCCCCAGGGGTTACTGAATACCCAGCCGGGGAATATGGCAATGTAAATTGTGACTCCCCAGTTGGCCTGGAGCAAAGCATGTACGATGCCATTGAACAGCTGGTTCCAAATGCGGCTTTCACAATATTCACCGGAGATCTTGTGGAGGGTCAAGAGCAAGCCACCACCGAAACAGAGATAATCGGCGACATCGGCGACGCATATGGTAGAATGGGTGGTGTTGGCTTGGTCTATGGTGCCGTTGGAAATCATGATTCGAACCCCGTCAACTCGTTTCCTCCGAATGGGACCACTCAAAATGAATTGCTCGACTTTTGGTCATCGATCAATGTACAATGGCTCTTCGATACTTTCAGCAGCGAGTGGGCACAATGGATCGGTTCCGATGCCGCAGAAGAAGCACGTCAGCAATACGGTTCCTACTCCAAACTTCATCCGAACAGCAACCTTCGTATCATTTCTATCAATACACAGTTTTGGATGAAGGAGAACTTTTGGCTTTACTCAACCGTCATGCCTCGCGATCCTGGTGGTCAGCTGGCTTGGCTTGTCAGCGAGCTTCAAGCTGCTGAAGATGCGAATGAACGTGTATACATTATGGGACATATGCCCTTAGGTCGAACAGACGCTCTGCCCGACTATTCGTCATACTTTGACCAAGTTATCCAGCGTTACGAAGCAACCATCGCAGCATGTTTCTGGGGACACGTCCACACGGACCTCTTTGAACTGTCATACACGGATTATCAGAATCCTACAGCCGACTCAGCTGTGGCTATGCATTACATTGCTCCCGCCATGACGCCCACCTCTGGCAATCCGACATTCCGTGTATACTCCGTGGACCCTGAAACCTTTGGGATTCTCGATTATACAGTCTACTATGCCAACATGTCCTCTCCCACCTACCAGTCCGGCCCAACATGGGAAGTTCTGTACTCCGCGAAATCGGCGTATGGTTCTCTGCTCTCCCCACCGGTGACAGACGCGTCAGCGGAGATGACTCCAGCGTTCTGGCACAACGTCACGGTCCTGTTCGAAGACGATGACGCTGTGTTTCAAGAGTACTACTCCCGCAAGACCCGAGGCTACAGTAATGCGACCTGTGATTCGAGCTGCAAGACCACGGAGATCTGTATGTTGAGAAGCTCGCAGTCGCAGTACAATTGCAACGATGAAGTCGCAGCCGGGTCCTCGCAGAGCGACAATTGTCAGGGGAGCCGAGCCGCGCCGGTCCTCGCGGGGTTGGCGAAGAATACTACGGCTATTAGAAGTGCTGCTGCCCAGACTAGCTAGGCCTGCGGATGATGGATGTGATTGGTGCTTTGTAGGTGATGCTGTGGAGTATGGAGTGTGGTGGGCGTAGTGTGTTAGCGAGGCATATGTGGAGAGGGGACTGTGGCTTTAATTTCAGAAAGGATAGCTCGTTTATATGGCTTTGAGGTGGTCGACAAGCTTATCATGAAAGCCGTATTTGATTTTAGATCGACCTACGTTTGATTTTGGATCGACCGTATCTCAATATGTAGTCTCCCCCTAGTAAATGCAGGTATGCCCAGTGAACGCCAGCGCAATGCAGTAGACCTGATTATGCCATCCCGTGATCCCGACCAGGGTGTTTCCCCATGCCCTGTTCAAATGCCCAACCTCCGCTAGCTCCGTTCATCGAAGCGCTTCTGAATAGGTTTCGCAGCCTGCGGAATCCCAGTCAGCCACATACCACAACACAGCCACAGATACGCAATTGCCTCACATCAATAAACTTCTCCAGATCGGCATCCAAGCTCTCCAGATCCTCCTTGCGCTTCTTGTTGTCCGCAATGAGGCCCTGTTTCTGCTTCAGCAGCCCCTGCCGTTCCTGCTCGAGCAGTTCCCGCTCGGCGTGCTCGTGCTCGATCCGAGCGACCATCAGCGCGTGGTCGTCGAGAGAGGCGTGTTCGGGGTGCATATTGAGATATTCGGATACGGGAATGAGGGGGAGGCGGAGGTAGGGGTGACTAGATGAGATATGTCATTAGTATTGTCGTAATCATGTGGATAAAAAGGCGGAGAGAGTTATAAGACATACTCATAGGACTCGCAAGCCGCAATCTCGCCCTGAAGATGTCTTTGCTCGTAGTAGAGATTCTGCAGCTGGAGATGCAGACGATCGACCTCCGAGCGGGCTTCGGCCGTGGCATGTTTCGTCGCGCGCACAGAGATGATGGCATCGCGATTCAGACCACGCAGACGCGCCAGGTCGGTGTGTAGCAGCTTCGCCTGTTTGACGATCTCCGCCTTTTGCGCTGCATCTTCGGCGCTGGAGGGCTGTTCGAGAAGCGCAAGGAGCGCAAGCGCTTGATCGCGGGTTTCGGTGGTGGTGTCGAGCGCAGGCCGCAGAGATGCGTCGGTGATGATCTCTGAGATGGACATGGAGGCTGTCATCTTGTCCGGCTGCTCTCGAGTGGTGCGGACGAGACCCCAGATCTGGTACTCCGTACCCGTGCCTTATTCTTGAATCGTGGAGGTCGAGGCTTTGAGATTTGGCTACTTTGGGAATAAGGCTGCATCTTCACATCGGCCCTGGCCTGGAACTTGCCGATGGCCTGATCTGGTCCGGTGAAGTCACTACGTACCCCCAAGGGTCTAGGGGCTTCAGGGGCGTCAGCCACTCACGCCTTTACCCTTTCCCCTCGTGCCTCGCCTTTCTCCCGCCATTCGGGTTTTCCAGTCAGTCGAACAATTGCAACACTTCCGTCACTCGCTGCTTCTCATAGGTTACGTCCGTATCATCGCTCTGTGGAGCCCTGCAGGGGGCCGCATATCAGACTGCGATAGACGTTGATAAGCCTCTGGCGTCCTTTTGCCATCACTCGGCCCCACCTCCGTACGAAGTATACTGTACTGTCAGCTCAGCGCATACGCACTTTAATCCCTCAACCACATCAGACGGACCCGCCGCTTCGATTCACCACGACCATGCGCAGATGATACAGTGAAGGCAACCAACGAGTTCGACGTTTACGGAACGATTTACCCATAAAGACCATCGCTGTTCATCATGAGTTGCACGGCTCCTTCGCTGACGGTTGAGTCCTACGGAGACTCCACCGGCTACTTCTCCCAACATCCGAGCCGGCGGCGACGGATGCCCCAGTCCGCAAGACGGCACTCTTCGATCCATCCCCACACGAACTCGGAATACTTCGATGAGCATGTCCTTCCGCTAAAGGTATGCTGCATTTCCGGAAACTAATCCACCTTTCAACTAATGCCTGACAGGTCGATCTCTTTCTGACGGAATTACATCATCGGCTGGAGTATCTGGAGTCGTATGGGAATCTCAAACTTCACAATGGTATCGAAAGTGCATATGCGACGCTTGATGCCGTCCGAGAATCATGTTCCTCGGTGTCCGGGGAATTGATGAATGCGGGCCAACGCCGAGCTAAGATATTGGTAGAGACGCTGGAGGGACGATATCAGGATGCGTTGGCTACGAAGGGTACACTTGAACAGAAAGCGCAAGCAGCAATACGGTTGTTGCAAGGGCTTCTGGCTGAGCTAGAAGAGGGGGCATACGCAATGACTCCTGGCATACAAGAAATGGCTGGGGAATTGATGGATTCTGGGCGACGAAAGTTCAATGAAGGAATTGAAAGGGCGCAAGAGGTGGTAGATGAGGGTATGGAAAAGGCGAGAAAGGCGAAGGATTCCGTGAAAGAATCCGTGGAGGCTGCAATTCAGATTGCGAAAGAGCGAGGGTTACTACATTATCATGATTTACCGGAACCATGGCGGGTCAACCCACACATTCTTCGCGGATACCGGTTCACGGAGTCCAAACTCGATTGTCTCACCTCTACTCTTTCTCTATCCAACGAGACTGTCAATATCTGGTCCCACATACTCGGCCTGATCCTGGTCATCTCAATCGCATTCTACTTTTACCCAACAAGTACCAACTTTCCCCTCTCCACCAAAACCGACGTCACCATCGCGGCGGTCTTCTTCTTCGCCGCTTGCAAATGTCTTGTATGCTCCACTCTATGGCATACCATGAACTCCATCGCCGAGCAAACCCTCATGGAACGATTCGCATGCGTCGACTATACCGGCATATCCCTTCTGATCGCAGCATCCATCATGACAACCGAATACACCGCCTTCTACTGCGAACCGGTCTCACGCTGGATCTACATGGTATCTACCGGAGCCCTAGGCGTTGGGGGCGTGATCCTGCCATGGCATCCAACCTTCAACCGCGCCGACATGGTATGGGCGCGTGTCGGGTTCTATGTCTCCCTCGCCGCAACGGGACTGCTTCCCTTTGTGCAACTCAGCCTCAGCCGCGGACTGGACTGGTCTCTGTACTTCTACGCTCCGATCGTCAAGTCGCTGCTCGTGTATCTCGTTGGCGCCATCATTTACGCCAGCCATTGGCCGGAGTGCTGGTGTCCGGGCATGTTCGATTATGTTGGCGGCAGCCATAATATCTGGCATTTGGCGGTCGTTGGGGGAATTTTCTTCCATTACCTTGCTATGCAGGAATTCTTCGCCGGAGCCTTCCAGCGAGCGTCGGAGGAGTGCCCGGCTTGGTGAGAACGCGGCGCTTACAATATGTCGGTCTCGGTTGCGGAGACAAGCTTGCATAGAGTTCTTGTGCATATCTTCAAGATTCTTTGTATATGTTCCGAACTAGGATTAGCGTTTTGCTTGTTGATTGGACTTCTTGTAGAGACATGACTTCTTGTAGAGACATATTCCTGTCCAGCATATACAACATTGCTGATAGGATTATGTAGCTGTGAAAATATGATCACAACCTGTATCTATGCTCAGAACTCCCATGCCCCCATTGCAAAGCAAAAGCCACCCACGTTCCCCTCCAAAGCATCAAGTCATCAAGTCCCCCAATCCTCAAATCCCCAAGCAGACCTCACAGCCCATCACAAAGCCTCCTCCCCAAAAACACCGTCCCCTCAAGCGGGGTATCGTAGTACCTCCCCACCTCCACAAACCCCAAGCTCTTATACAGTGCCTGCGCGGCGTGCATCGACGGCAACGTGTCCAGCTTGACCTCCTCGTAACCCAGCTCCCGCGCGATCGCGAGCATTCGCTCCACGAGTGCCCGCCCTACCCCGGAGCCCCGAGATGAGGGGAGAGTGTAGAGGCGTTTGAGCTCTGCTACCAGTGGGGTTGGGAGAGGACTGGATGGGTAGGAGGTGGAGGGGGAGGGTGAGGCGGATGGGGAGGTTGACGCTGGAGTGGATGTGGAAGAAGGGAGAGGCAGGGCGCGTAGAGCTATACATCCAATTGCTTCGCCCACCACTTCCTCGTCCTCCTCCTCCTGCTCCGCCCCCTCTTGCCCCATTGCTTGGCCCCGTGCTCCATTCGCAGCTACCTCTCCTCCCCCTCCTTCCCCTCCAGCCGGCGAAACATTTCCTCTTCCTCTTAGCTGCGGCACGCGACGCCGCGCAAGAAGCAACTCCCCGCCCCTTTCGGGGGCGTATTTCCCTGGCATCTGCGCCATTTCGGCAGCGAAGTCTTGGAATGATAGATCGATCCCTAGAGAATCCGCGTAGGCGCCGAAGAGTGTGATGCAAGCGAGGACATCGGAGGAGGTGCGGACGGGGGATATGGTGTAGGATGGGGTGGAGGTGCTGGTGGCTGGTGGGAGGGAGGGGGTAGGAGAAGGAGGAGGCATGGTGGGTGTAAGATGGGTTTAAGATGAAGATATTATTTCGGAGAGATTTTTTAGAAGAAGGAAAAGATGGACGAGATTGTGAGGGGGGGATTGAGATGCATGGTATATGTTTTAGAGAGCAAAGAGAGGATTGTCAGAGGATGGGCTTGTAGAGGATAGGAGATAAATGAGTCAGACTGTCCATATCACCGCACTCCAAGGATTCAATTAAGGGGTTATCAAAGAGTCTCCGGATGGTCAACTATTCATGGATCAAGGTACATTGAATAAGCCCGCATTCAAGTAACTTCGGCTCAATCATGAAAGCAGGAGCAACGACTTGGAGGTATCCGCCCATGGTAAATTGTATGGCCAGACTGGTAGGAGGTGCATTTATTAGGTACGGGTACGGGGACCAGTAACTACCAAGTGCCGTAGACGCGATCGAGGGCGGGTGGGCCTCGAATCGAGGCCCTCGATTAGCTATTATTACGGTGGACGCTAGAGGCCAGATGCCGCAAGAACTCTCCCTCTATAAACGTCCGGTATGCAATTATCAAGACAACTTGCGTTTTGTACAAGTGCATGGGTCTAAGGACCCCTGCTTCGCCCTGCCGAAAACCATCTGCGCAGTCGTTGCAGGGGTCGCTTGGGTCAGGGCATGTCTCAATGCCTCGCCAGTCATGTCCTACTCCCTGCGCTGTAGCCAGTAGCAGCCCTGCCGATAAAAAGAAGTGGCTTCGCTGGCGTAATTGAACGCTGTCTTGTTTGCTTCCGAGCTCTTCCAATTCGTCTGACTTCATGAGAAGTCGACCCTTCGATTCTGATAAGCGGTCAAGGGAAGAAGAGACGTAATTATTATGCTGCGTTCCTTGGATCGACGGGCGCGGGCTGCTGTTATTCCACCTCCAGCTGCCCATCCTTTGCCCATGTGACCCCAGCCTTGACCTGCACTGTGCCCTCTTCATCATCCCATATGACCTCCGCCGCTCCTCCTCTCTCTGAGGGCTGTACGGCGCGCATCTTGTATTTGCTTAGCTTCTCTCCCCAGTAAGGGGCCAGTATGGGGTACGTCGAGCCGGTTGCTTGATCTATAGAATGTATCAGAACCCCTGTCTCAAAGATCGGGGAGCCGCATAAATCACCTTCTGTTCCCCAAGCAAAAACCCGCTTCTCAAAGTCCACGCCGTCCTTACCATCTAGTCCCCGCGTGAGAACCTGACTTCTGGTCCATGACGGACTAGCTTTCTGTAAAGCAACCGGATCGATGGACATCTCGCCTTTTGCAGAGAAGTCGACATCGGGCACAACCTCGATAAGAAGATCCTCTAGCGCATTGCGGCCGAGATAAGTAATTGATGATTCTGGTATACCGAGAGCAGATGCAAACGCCGAGCGCGTCGTGGCCTCTTCTGCAGCCGGTAATGACTCCGGAGGATGTGAAGCCAGCAGCATTGAAGCTTGCACCGCCCTCAGCCTCCGTCCCTGAGTATCCTCACCATCCTCCGTCTCTTTCTCCTCCGATGCTCCACCCTCAGGCTTCACCCACACCGGCACCATAATGTCTTTATTCCCATGCAACACAAACCGCTCCTCTCCCCCTTCCGAAGCCAGAAACAGCGCATGTCCCGCACCCAGAATCCCATGCCCACACAGATCAACTTCACGGTCCGGCGCAAACCACCGCACATGATAGTGCACAGAGCCAGGCTGGAAGTCATATTCGGGCAATTCCTCGCCGTTGAGATTGCCGATTTTGGCCGAAGATGGAGGAGACTCGAGGGGGCTGAGGAAGGCGGTCTCGGATGCGTTGAGGGAGTGCGCTATCTTCTGCATCTGGGGGACGGAGAGATCGACAGAGGAGGAGAGTATGAAGACGGGCGTTGGGTTGCCCTTGGATCGGGCGTCGCTCATGGCGTTGACGGTGACCTGTGTAGTAATTAGCATGTGCTCAATGCGAATGCTTGCGGTATACAGGGGCATTCGAGACGTACATATTTCAGAGCCTTCCCCATTTCGATCACTGTATATAGTGGGCAACACTGTTCGAATATATATAACCGGTTCCTGACGCAGCTCTCTAAGGAGAATTGTGCTTGGAACTTACAGAAAGAGCGGATCGACATTGCGGGGCACGAGACTCTAGACTTTTTGGCGAGATAGCGTCGAGTCCTCGCTCATTCTGCCGGCAGAACCCAACCTCACGACTCACCGCTCGCGATCTAAGGACTGCGAGCTTCAAGAGGGAGTTTCAGACAATCCCACACCGCGGGGCATGTGGCATACCATGCCGTGGCCCGGAAAACCTTCAAAAGATGCTGCAATGCTGACTTACGGTTTATAACCGATGATATACCAGAGCAATGCCTGCCGCACCCATCCCCACCGCCCTGATCACAGGCGGTTCCGGGCTGCTTGGCTCAGCTATCATTCGCAGACTTCAGGAGATTCATCCGGAGTGTCATATTTACAATTTCGATCTCGTGGCGCCAAAAGTTACAGCATCCAGAAATGGGGACGCTCAGCTGGCTCCAACGCTCTTGCTAGGGGACATTACGGACGCTAAGAGGGTTATGGAAGTTATCCTAAAGCTACGGCCGGAAGTGATCGTCCATGCCGCGGGTTACATCCCGACACTGGAAGCGCGGTATTTGGAGACACGGAAAGAAAAAGATAGAGCGGAAAGAGTCAATGTAGGTGGCACGAGGAATGTCGTTTCTGCATCGTTTGAGGCGAGGACAACGTCTCAAGCTGCGTCTGGTAATGATGGGACTAAAGCGCTTGTCTATATCTCCTCTTGCACGGTTCTCACGGACGACCTTTCCAGGAATCATCCCAATTTCACCGAGGATACTCCTCTCCCGGCCCATCGTCTGCCGTACGGAGAAAGCAAGGCCCGCGCTGAGGCTATCGTGCTGGCCGCTAACGCCCCTTCATCGGCGGGCAGAAGCTCGCAGAGCTCATTGAAGACCTGCGCGCTTCGACCAGCTCCTTGCTTTGGTGAAGGTGACACGCAGGTCATTCCCATTCTGCACAGCCTAATCGCCCAGCGACAGACCCCCTTTGTCATCGGCGACGGCCTGAACCTTCAGGACTATGTGTATGCTGGGAACGTAGCTGATGCAACCATCCTAGCTGTGGAGAAGCTGCTGGCCGAAGCAGATGCCGAGGCATCAGTGGGGGGGGAAAATGATCGGCCATTAAGCCCAGCGGATGACATTGCGGCCGGAGAGGCGTTCTATATCAGTAACTGCGAGCCTATTCCATTCCGTGCATTCTGCTTTGCGGTTTGGAAGGCTTTTGGACACGTCCCGTCTTTCACAGTCCAGATCCCATATGCTGCAGCACGTCTGGCCGGTTATGGTTCCGAGTGGACTGCGTGGGCCTGTAGCCTGCTTGGAAGCAAGGCTGGCGCGCCGCATTTGTCTGGAGGTGCGGTGAAAGATGCTGTCCAGTCCCGATATGGCAACTGTGAGAAGGCGCGGAGAGTCCTCGGATACGTTCCACGTGTAGCTCTTCATGAAGGGATTGCTCGGACGGTTTCCGTACGTTGCAAGCCAGATTAGACGTCTGATATGAAACATGTGGCTGACTTTGACGACAGACATATCAAAGGACACTTGCGGAAGGCTGAAGCTCTAGGAACGCGTGGGACCTCAGGAAAATTCCAATCATGGAATCGTCTGATACTTCTAGGCTTCAGACAAGCGCGGCCTCTGTACTCTCCGATCCAGCCTCCTTTGGATTCTCCACCTCCTTCATCGCCTGCAGTTTCGCAGCTCCACGCTCCATGCTCCCCAAAGCATCAGAGGACACTGCAGCACTGCCGCCAGGCTTTCGGAAGCGTCCCTGCATCCAACATCGATACATTTTGACCTTCGTTTGGCGATTCACCAGCAAGCGGCGGTCGATACCCAAATTGATTATCTCGAAGCGGTGCGAACTTGAAGCCCTTGGAGCTTCATGGCTACCCTCTGATTCTCGAATCTGTGATTCCTCTTCATCTGTGTGTCCATTTGAATGAGCTTCCTCCGTCACTTGGGCCCTTCCAAGCCTTCGCTGCTCATCTTCTGGTTTCTCAACCTGAGTTGCTGCTACTTCTTCGCCCCAGATATCCACCAACTCCTCCCTCTCGAAGAAGTACACCCTCGTTCCGTCCCCTCTCACATAGAAATTTTCGTCCAGATACCGTCCCTTCTTGAACCGCACTTGGGTGAGATCTCCCCTTCCATAATCTCTGAATAACACCTCCCCGCCAGGCTTCAGCACTCTCCAGACATTCTCCACAGCATGCTTCCACTGAGTCGGAGCCAGCGCCGAAAATGTAAAGATCAACATGACAATATCGACGCTTCCCTCCTCTAGGCCTGGTGGCAGAGTATTCGGAGCCGAGACATCCCAAACATCTGCCTGAATGTACTTTTCGTCATATTTCTCATTGCTTCTTATTATCTCCACCGCTTGTTTACTGAAATCGCAGGCATGCAATTTGAGCCTCGGATTCTGATTGTGTGCCAGGATGGGGTATGCGGTATTGCCAGCGCCGGCACCAATTTCAAGGAGTGTTGTGTGTGGTGAATCCGGCTGAGTAGAGGCGGTTAAAATAGGGAATTCTTGGTGCAGCCATTTACGGTTTTTGAAGAAGTTGGAAGTGTTGTTCCGGTAAAAGAGGTTCCACCATTTGGCGGGATCAGTATTGAATCGATCTGCCACAGGAGTTCTGTCAGCTTCTGGAGTAAGGGGTCGACAAAGGCTCCATGGGGCTCACGCTTGTCAAAGTCCGACACGGGGTTCTCTCGCTGTTTAGCATATTGCTGCTCGGAGAAAACCTTGTACGTGTCGTCTGTCTCCACATGATCCCATGCATTGAACTCGTATACATCATCGCCTTGCTCCAAGTACCGCGAGCCAAACTGGAACGGATCGCTTCGTTTCAAGTTGTTCCGCGGGTCATGCGAGCGGTGCGGAGGGAGAGGTTGCGGAGATGTCAGTGCTGTCCCAATCGCAGTCGTGGTATCTGAGGTGGAACCACTGATGGTGAGGGTAGAGAGATCGGGGATTGAGACTTTGGCGGCACCCTCGCCGTTCACCTGTGCTGGCTCCTCCATTGAAATGGCTGTGGAAGTGTATGGCGGGACGAGCGTTGAGGAAATAACTTTTTGGAGGAATTTTGGTAGGGCAGAATTTAGAGTGCGGCTCGGCGGATGCGGTGAGCAATTAGCCAGAATCGGAATTTGACATTTTGGGATTTCATTCACTGGGTTCGTCGTACAGTATTTTTTATGATGAGGGCTTTGGAAATTGTCAAATATTTCTAACAAATTTTTATAAAATTCACTGGAATTAAATTAAACTGTAGAATACAAGTTATTGCCGTATTTGATGCAAGGACGGAGTAGATAACCCAACATGAATGACCCAGAACCGGCAGACCCTAGCGAGACACCGAAGGGCTAGGTTGAAACTGTGCGGTCATGGCATCATTGATCTTGCTCCAACACCAACTGCCGCAATGATGGGGAAACGATAACAACACAAGCTATAACCCTTACAACCCTCTCTCCGCCTCCATTGACCTTCATCTACGCCGTCAATTGGTCAAGCCCTTCCAAAATTGACCACCATGCGGGTGTCAAGACCCCATCTCGGCCCTCTCCTACAGAGCGCTCGCCGCTCACGAGCAATATGCCCTTCAGCGAGCAGTCAAAAGTCACTCGCGTCATCTCTGCAGCTCGAACCGCGGTCCTTCACTCACCCGCCTCCTCTACCAAACCACCCAACCCGACGCCCCTTCCTCACCTCCCTCCGCCCAAATTTACCCTTCCCCCTACCCTCCTCACCGCCACAATCCCTCACCGCATCGCGCACGCTCCCCTATCCATCCAGCGCGCTCTACGCGCTCATCTCCGACATTAGCGCCTACAGCGACTTCCTACCATATTGCACGGGCAGCCGCGTCACAGCGCACTCGGCACCCGACAAAGAGGGCCGGCGCTGGCCTAGCCGCGCCACGCTGGCGGTCGGATGGGGCGACGTGGGCGCCGAGTTTGAGAGCCGTGTCGTGTGCTTGCCTGGCCGCTGGGTCGAGGCTAGAAGTGGTGCTGCACAGGCTGAGCAGGAGCAGGAGGGCGCCGTGCTGCAGGCTGGCGAGCAGGAGGAGTTCCGCATGTGGTTCCCGCAGGGCTATGAGAAGGAGGATGTGAAGACGGTGCCTGGGGCCAAGAGCGCGGAAGGACAGGGAGAGGGAGAGATTTTCCGCCATTTGCGCGCGCGCTGGACGTTGCGGCCGTTCCTGTTCAAGCCTTCGCCGTCGCCGCATGCATCGACGCCGACGTCCTCGAGCGATGCTTCTCCGTCGTCCAGGTCGACATACTCATCTGCTACTGCTGGACCATCCTCTACGACCGCGGGACCGGGACCCACAAGTCCAATTGACCCGCAGGAGATGACCACGGCACCCGCAGTGGAACAGACGGAGGTGATGCTTGTGGTGGAGTATGCGTTCAATAACCCGCTCTTCTCGGCTATGAGCGCGGCGGCCGGACCAAAGGTTGCGGAGATCATGATGAAGGCTTTTGTGGAGAGGGCGGAGAAGATGATTGGGAAAGAAGGAGCAAGGTGATTGGCATGAAGCCTTGCTGGCGAATGGTGCAGCATGCATTGTACATTATAGGGCACAATACATAGAGCATAGAATCGCATTTACAAGGCTGTATAATACAAGCAGTGACCTACACTCTATCAAGCTGCACTACGGGGCTTTTATTTCTCAGAATAATCGTCCTCTTCTTCTCTCTCCCGTTTCCGCATTCTGTGCCACCACATTCCAATCTATGTGATCCCACCACTTCTCCAAAAAGTCCCTCTTCCCAGCGACTCCCCAGTCCCTCAACCACACGTGCTCCCATGTATTCACACACAACACCGGCACCAGATCCACACCTCCCGGCGCCGTCTTCTCCGGCCGTCCCGCACTCGGTCCAAATGCGCCCACCGCATTCTGTACGCTAGTCTGACGAGCATAATCCTCGCCCGTCAAGCCTCCCAGCGTCTCCCGGCTATAATGGCTCATATCGACGGGTTGGCGACGATAATGCGCAGCCGGATACGGCGAGCCGGCAAGATATGTGGTCAAGATGCGATACTGAGATCTATCGGTGGTCTTGACGAGCCAGACGAATGCAGGGCCGAACAAGGCGGAGGCGGTAGCGAGGAATTCGGAGCGCAGCGTGTCGAGGGAGGAGAAGTCTTCGGAGAGGTGCGTGGATAGGGAGCCCGGGATGGAGGTAGGTTCGGGGGAGAGGCAGGAGAAGAAGAAGTGGTTGTTGTGCGCCATGCTGGCGTAGTTGAACAGCGAGGCCATGTCCGGTTGACGAGCGTATGTGACGAGGAGCGTCTTTGCGCTGGAGTTTTCGTCTGGGGTGCCTGGGTCATGCTTTGTTAGTTCGAGGTAGATCCACGTGTCGGATGGATACCGGAAACAGGAAGAGTGTGAGCAATGTCGGATAGAGGACGACAAGTAGGGAAAATAATCCCAGCAGAGGAGGTACCGCATATTGGAGGAGGAACGGCAGACAACACATACCGGATGTGAGTAGGTTTAACTTGTCCACCATCAGCCCCTGGTATTGCGTCCAAGCAATGTCAAACCCCTCTGCGGACAGCAAGCCCGGTACACCATCTTTCTTGAACAGGGTATCGTGCGTCAATGGTGGAACGTAATGTAAGCTCCGTCTCGACTGCTGGGAGAATCGTGATGATGCCCGTAGCTGTCGAAGATCAGGATTGCACGCCGGGAGCTCGCTGAAAGAGGATGGTAGCTTACACAAGATGGAGATATCACAGCCCGCAGACAACTCTGCTGCTGTAGTAATGTTCGCCGTATTATCATGGTGATTGCTGGTCGATGCAGATGGGCATCGCGGGAGCTTGAATTGACTGCGTCTCATGAGCTTTTTCTTCGCCAGCGGTTCAAGCCACCCCAACTAGGTATAGCGCACTATTCTCCGCCAACCGAAGCGTCTCGAGTGAAGGGGAGGCTTCATGTCTGAAACGCCAACCGTTTCTTTCGACGATTTATCGCCATAGTATCCACGAGCAAATCTCATTTACGGTTTCATCCTCGCTTCAAAACCTCATATCCGTGACTTGATCGACTGGTTAGCTTCCAAAAGCCAAGTTCAAAGCCAAGCCCCCTCTCCATGTTGAAGCCATTGCCCAATCATTCCTCCCCGTTTAGTGGGCGCGTCCGGGATACTATCTCTGGAAACATCAGTGGCTTTCCGCAGGAGGTCACTATCAAGGTGGCCGCTTCAGTGGTTGTCGGCTTTCCGATCCTAGTGGAGCCAAGTAGCTATGCCCTTTCTTTGAACACATGAAGTGGTCTGATGAGCTTCTTTCTTTGTCTGCCGCTTCCTCGTTATTCTTAGTTTTTTTCCATTCACTCATTCCCAAAATGTTCATGGCTATCTTTCACTCATTTTCTTTGACCAGAACTGCCGTCATGGGGACATAGAAAGGTTGATCACAGGCTGGTACCTGCCTTTCCCCTCCTTGACATTCTGTTTGCTTCATAAACTTCTCCCCCCTTACATCTTGTCCTGATATATACTTGCTGCCTTTACATTCTCCAGAGCTACATCATACCATTCCGATGATGAGGCGACGAGTGCGCCTTCGGCTGGTTGCATCGTGCATACTGATCGCCTGCACTATACCGCATCATGTTCAGGCATACTCCTCAGCATCGGATGACTCCATCTTCCGCCGCCAGGATACGACCTGCTCCACAGCAACTGCCACGCCATGCGGCCTTCCTTCAGTCCCTTCCAACTTTTGCTGCCCCTCTGGTACAACCTGTTTTGGTATTGGCAATACTGAATCGGTCATCTGCTGTCCGGCAGGATCAACCTGCATGTTCATCGAACCTATAACATGCGACACTTCACAACAAAATGCAACACTCTTCCCGGACAATGCTATCCATAGCAACAACTTGTCAGTGCCGCTCACGACTTGTGGAACCAACATGTGCTGTCCGCAAGGTTATACATGTCCGGGTGGAACACTTTGTGAGTTGCAAGAAGACGAGACATCCGTGTCGGCAGCACCCAGCACTTCATCAACAGTATCCGGCACATCGGTAGCGACACTCTCTATGAGTGCGACTGCGTCATCAGTTACATCTACAGCGACAGCTTTGCCTGGTACTGCAAATCCTTCCCTTACTTCTGCACAGACAACACAAACCGGCAGTCGGTTTCCTGCGGGTGCTATCGCTGCCGGACTTTTCCCTGGGTTGATTGCAGGATGTCTTCTCACTCTAGCAGGTTTCTGCTGTCTCGGGCGGAACAGAGGAAAACGTCGACCACCATCCCCACTTGGTGGTGCAGGTGTGAGTCAACCCATGAACAATCCCAATGGTGGTGGGCGTAGCGATTTCCTTCGCCGTAACGATGATGGACCTGTTACTGAACCATCCAACGCACCTGAAAACCGATTCAGTGCCCGAATGAGCCGTCTCAGCCGCGCCAGCAGCATGACTCGTGTCCGCAGTCTATTCTCCCCTCGCACGCCGCCTCCAGTAGTGCCTCGGATCAATGACAAAGGCCAGAACATCAGAAGCACGCGTGCGTTCTTCACAGGAAGGGAATCACCAGACCCCATTCTGGACGCTGAGCTTGATCGAGACCTGGAAAAGGCTGCAATGGATCGTGAGAATTCGACGCCGCGCGAAACCCGCGAGATGCGCGATGGATTGGGTGTCGGCAATATCTTGTCCATCGTCCCTGGCTACGCGAAGAGCAGAAGCATGGACGTCTCGTCCGTGCAAATTCGCTTTTCTCGTCTAGGCGAAGAAGGTTATGGCGAGATCAACGTCGGTTTGAGCCCGCCGACGCCGGTACCGGGTCTGAGGGGCAATGGGAATGGCGGAAGGACAATGAGCTCGTTGAGGGTTCCAAGTATGGCGACGACAGGGTTCCGCGATTCGACTCGCACCACGTTCAGTACGATGATGGAGACGGCGGGGCTGAAGAATGACGAGCCCTTCGTGCCGCCTCTGCCAGAACTTGCCCCTGGAGGATCGACACCAGGGGTAGCGGCGGGCCCGAAGGGCAATGCGGGGATACTCGGCGGCCCGCTGCCGCCTCCTGGGCCGATACAGAATGGTCCCCAAGGACGGTTTCGAGATGTATAAGCCCGTGAGATTGGACGGCAGTTGATTCTTTTGGCGTTGGTGGTGAGAAAGACTTTTTTTGATACCTTTGATTCATAGTCTTGTTCTTCGGAAACCATGGTGTTGATAGAGAGCTTGGTAACAGATAGAAGGCAATATGAGGAAACTTATCCCAAACGTCGGTAACAATAGTCGTCTGTAAATTCACGATGCGAAGTTGACGCATCTCCCGGTGTGGCGCAGAGAGGGGAAGTTGGTGCTGTCCAATGACCTCTCTGTCCATAAGTTGGCCACCTTCAAAGCCGGGGTAGCCGTTGAGTTCGGAAACACCGGACGGTTGCTGAAGACCCAGATGTAGGGATTCTTAGGCTTCATAACTTCTCCCGGACCTCAATATACAAACACTCACGCTCCGCCAGCACTCCCAAGCCACCAGCCTCCAGTTCCCCCACAATCCAGCCCTTGACTCTGCACTTTCTACTCCTCTTCCTGCGGTCCTTCGTCACGCTCGTCGCCTTCTCTTCCAAGGGGACTTCTTGCGCGCCCACAAGCACAACGCCCGGGATCATGATCCGCTTGCGATACTCGACGCGCAACCACGCCGTATATGTCGCGCGGGATGCAATCCGTGCCGCGACGACGCCCATTAGCTCGTCTAGTAGTACAGCGGTGATCCCGCCGTGGAGCGTCCCGGGGTGCCCCGCCAGGCCGCGGGAGAGGCTGAGGAGCGTGTAGGTCTGCCCGAGGAAAGCTTCGGGAATGGATGTTGCGCCCGCGGGAAAGGAGGCTGATGTGGGTGCCGCTGATGGAACGTTTGGATGAGATGAAAGTGAGGAAGATGCGGGTGTCGACGGTGCAGAGCGCACGAAACTCGCCCATCGCTCGACGGTCTTGCGGTTCTGGATGGTGGTCGAGAAGAACTCGTCCTCGCCGTCTTTTTTTGGAGTACGGCTTGGGATGGGGAAGTAGGTGTACCCTTTGGCAGGAAGGAGTTCTTGACACCATGGTATTTTGGAGAAATACTCGGCTTCCTCGGAGGGGATGCGTAGTGTGTTGTTGCTGGAGTGCCAGGCTGAGTGGCGGGTTACAGAGGCCATTGGCGATGTATCTGCTGTTGTGGAGGAGGTTATGAATGTGATTTATGATGACTAGATATTATAAAGACAGAACAGCCGGGTTGTAGGGACCATTGAGAAGGTTGGAAATAATTCCTGGAGTTGAAAGTGTGGGGTTCGCTATCGACATGGTTGATGAACCGAGGTTGTGGGGGGAGGCGGAGGTTCGGCGCAAGTGGCCGCATCGGTTGCTGTAGCTCTCCTATCTCCGAGCTATGCTCGTATGATTTCAATGCCAGTATAGGGGTATCGGAAATCATTATTCCAGGCATGTTTGAGGCCTTGAGTCCGCTTATGTAGATCTAGACGGGAAAAAGCTATATCTACGCAAGCGCCAAGTGTGCTTCGCCGACAAATGCTGGGACGCACAATTACTCCCCATTTTCAATGGCTGAACCCAATGCTTAAAAGATATCCACCATCAGCATGCATATCTGCCTTCTAAGCTAAAGTATGTTAGCCATGAGCACGAAAAGAGACTCCTTTACATTAAAATGGCTGCATCCCTGTTCTCTTGCTGTTAGTCAAAGCTGCGCCTGTCCAGACAGGAGAGTGTAAATGCATCTTCACAACATCCCTACATCTCTTGAACAGCAAATATATGCCCAAGATCTTCCCGATGACTCTAGAGCGGTCAGTCAGAGATCCAAGCAATCATACGCCTTCTTTGCCTTTCCAACAGACTCTTGAATATACACTGGCTTCCAGACTTCACCAGCAGCAGCCATGAAGATAAATTCCATGTCGTATATAACAGGCAATATACTCCGACCTAACGCCCCGTTTGTGATACTCGCCCTTGCGATTTACCCCTATTGAAGAGAAGAAACATCATCAGATGCAATATTCACGTATTCTTCTCCCGGTTTCTTCCTATTTTCACGGAAGTCGACATTCACGTACCTCTAGCGCCCTCACGATACGCGCAAGGTGGAAAAGGGCACCCGTCTTCACCGCAGTGCAGTCTCACCCTTTCCCAACATCCTCTTGAGCACCCCTGTCTTCAGAGAGCATAGCCATTCATCCGCAAGCGTTGTACGTCTTTGTAAAGCAGTGTCAGCTTGTTTCATCATATCGCAAATAGCGGACCGCCTTCCCAGGTGCTTGAAATAACACGGATAGCTCCAGACTTTGTTAGTTGGCCTCCGCGAAGAGAGTTGTTCACTTGCTAAATAGTTGCTGAGATCTCCTCTGGACGCAGTCAAGATGGACAAGAGAGACCAGCCGGAGGACAACGACAATATGCGGACCGAAGATGCAGAGGTCCAGGAGGCAACTGAGGCAGCGGAAATTCTGTTGAACATGGCCTCATCGGAGGAGTACGATGATGTCCGCTCCTCCGCAAGCACCATTGTCGAGTCGCGGTCAGACGCCGGGGACAATGACGAGGAGTGGTTGGAGAGGGAGGTCGTGGAGGCGGCCAGTACACTCATGAAAATGACAAATGGGTAAGGAACAACTTCATGTCCTGGCCCATTATCGATGTATCTGACAGGGCAGACAGATCGTTGTAATTGTCCCATTGCTTGGTTTAAGTTGTCATCAATGAAAACGTTTGGCATCTGGCTGCTGCAATATATAGGTTGAACCTGAGAAGACAGAACTGATGCGATATGAAGGAAAGGGGAGAAGAATGATCCCAAAGTCAGGGCGGGAACAAGAAGAGGAAATATTGAGAACGCAAGTTTCTGATCTGTGAATCTAGGGATGTTGACATTAGAATCTAGTTTGAAGAGCCAGTCAATGTTAGCCGAAGATTGGACTTCTCAAAGATCAGGAGATCAATATTGATGAAGCCACAGGCTGACGACGCTTGGTCTAGCTATTTGAGACGGTCTCCATGTTCCAGCTCCGGGGTATCACAATGGTAAAGCCAAAAACAGTCTGAAATACGACTCTTCGCGTCGATGGGATAGTTTGCGGGGGAGGAGATCGTGCTTTTAGCCTTAGCGGGGATATAGCTGAATTCCCATTATGTAGCCAGGACAGTTGTATGATCACATCCCCCTCTTTCGGTGATGAAGCCACATCCACCCAATGGAACAATTCACATCCTCTCCGTTCCACGCATAGCACATTCTCAGCGTCTTCGATATTCACGAACCTGCAGCGCCTCCGTTCTTTTTCAAAGTCTCAGCAGACGTGAAGCCTTGCACTTTACATCAGGGCTTTCGCTCATACAGTAAATGTGATGCCAGGGATCATTGAGCCAGGATATTCAGTGTTCTTTTCATTCACGACGGAGCTTTGCAAGTTCTTGATTAGCGTCAGTGCCGCAGATGAGGACCATGGGCTACAGTAGGTCTGAAGCTCATCGACGATGAGGTTGATGCCAAGAGTCGCTAATCTGGCATGGCGGATCTTGGCAGTTCATTGACGAATCACCGCTGTTCGGAGGCATCATGCGCATCGAGTCGTAGCCTCCTCCAAAGTTTGCTTTCCGCCGTTGCCGAAATTTCCATGACAATCTATTGCCCGACCGGCAATGTTTTAATGCTAATCCTCACACGGCTAAAACGCGAGGCTTTCCGAGCCCGGCGCATGGACGGTTGATGTTTCCGCCAATCATTCTGCGTTTATGTAAGGCCCACATTGCTGAGGTCATGAACCGTCTTCGAGACTTTAAGTCCGGAGAAGCCGGATTGGTTTTTTCTGCCTTCGATTGACAGCTGCTGCTTACGACAGTATTTACTAAACAGCATGTCCGACTTTCCGATGCCTTCTTTTCATTCCTCAAGTTCTCGCTCCTCCTACGACTACCGTCATTCCTGTGTTGACCGCCCTCCCGACTGACCTTCAACTTGAACGGTTCAATTTACGACGACGAGTGTTGTTGCAGACCGCCATATAATACAGGGGGCTTTAGGTACCCTGCTGACGGCACCCTCCGACTATATCCTGAAACACTACACCTCCGAGAGCTCTCAAAATGGCATACTACGATTCCTTGACATCACCGTCGCCTTTGCGGAGCTCCACAACCTCCAAAAAGAACCCCAGTATCATCAGCGCACTCATCCGACGTATTCAACTCTACTACTACCGCTACGAAGTTACATGGTCACTCTACGTCATGACACCGGGAGAGAAATTGCTCATAAACACCTTCGTCCTTCTGGTCCTCGGGCTTCTCACAATCGCTTTCACCTGCTATCTGCCGCCCATGTTGATACGTGTCTGGACCCGCATCTTCTGGCTCATTCATGGCGTGGAAGCGGATATGTCAACTGTTAATATGAATATGGGCGCTGTAGGGACGGGCATGAATGCCATGAGTGAGGCAATTGGCAGTGCCTTGGGAGCTCATGCGCCGGAGGATCTGGGCGCTGCAACAAGTCTGGCTGTGGGCGCTACGGCTGCAATGGAGGGTTGCTTATAATATCCAAGACTCTACGGGCAACCACACTTGACGTCGACCGGAATTGGTGCAGGTGGTTGTTGGATTATCCTCGGAACATGGTCCGGTGGGCATAATGAAGGTCCGGGCCATGATACATTGGAAACATGTTGCACGGGTTCTTTCTTCGCATAATACCACCCCATGCCAACCGGCGGAATACGTCCGTTATTGATGGCCAACTCAGCCGGACATGTCCAACTTGGCATGCCTCATTGCACCTATATTACGATTTGGATCAGACTGCAGCTCCCCCGCGTCTGTCTTCAGACTCCTCTGGTTGTTAGTCATTTTCCGGATTCCCACATGCGCGTTATGATGTTTCACGGAGGGGCATAGGCGCATGCATACCACTCGCTACGACATATTGCTTCACTTTCTGTTCAGGCGCTTGATTCCGCGCAATGGAGCCTCCTTCGTCTTCTGGAAGACGATCCCTATCTGGCAAGGACTGGAAGGGCTGGACCAGGTTGGGTTGCATAGGTAATACGTTGACGGACTATTTACGGCAATTACTGTAATGAGTGTGATTGTAATTAATTCACTAATGATGAATTACTCTTCCATGTTCCCTTTGTCCATCACATCAGATCAGTACAGTGCCATATCACTGGAATATCAAAATCACATGGCGCAAGCTCGGAAGGAGTTTGTACGAAGAAATCTAAGGTACTGTCAAATGCATCGATCGATCGATCTGTCCGCTAGGCTCGGAATTGTCTCGGAGAGCGGAGTGGTTCCGCCGGTACCGCACGGAAAGACCGCGAAAGCACGTGAAAGGAGTCCGCCGACCGCTACCCGACGAGCATGTGCCGGCTTGGCGCCCGGAATTATTGATTATTGATCCTCCTCTCTGTACAAGCTCTAAGGGGAAGAAGGAATGGATGTCAACTCTTAGCCCATCACGGTCAACTTTTGACACGTATCAGAACTCTCCCTCTCTATGATTTTGTAGAAGAGATTCTATGGACTACATGGAAACTCCAAATATACTGAATCAAGCAGTCAGTCAGGACAGCCAGGACGTCCACATGAACTTGCCCCAAAAGTCGAGACCCGAACAGCCTCGATGATATGTCGTGTAGCTGGGAGAAATGAGCAGCACCAGACACAGGAAGGGAAGAGAGCGGCGCACAAATTCCTGGTAAGCTCTCTCATCAATTATGTAGAAGTATTTCTGAATGCGGAGCGTTTCATAGGGTGTGCTTGGCTGTCGAAAGGCGGCCAGGGCCCTGAACTTTTGCCTCGGAGAGGGGTGGAGGGATTGTTGTTTCTTGTTCTCTTTATGTTTGATTTTTTTATGAGAATGCTTATATGTTATTTTGACTTGCTCTTGTCTTTCTGCTCGGGTTTCATTACTTGATGCTTGACTCGAGCATGTCAAATATCGGAAAGACCGTTAACTATGCAAGCGCACCGTTGCAAAAACTTGAAGGTGACAGCATGTGTGGATATCTTGAATGTTTCACCTGGGAGTCGGTCAAATTGCGCGACATATAAACGCACAGTGGCTACAACGTTTACTTCATGTCCCATATGGCAAGAAAATGGCTGGAATAGGAAGTCGTTGTTGTTGCTCGTCACGCCGTTATATACATCCACTGCTCAAGGGGTGATGGCTCAATTATCATTGGTTGAGACACTGCGCTGTGAGTCTGTGACCAGTCATTTGTGGCTGCACATTGCGCAGAAACATCGACGTGGCCATGGCCCCCAAACTACCTACCTAAGGTAGTCAAGCAGAACCCCTCAGCTGGCCCCCATCAATCTCTCAATCCCTGCATCGCAGTGTTGTCTGTTGAGATAAAGAACAGGGACTGCAGACCAGACTGACATAAAGCTTAGACACCATACATGAGCTTTCCTATCCGTCAGTTCGCGCTTGACAGGATCTCTTTTCCCGAACACCCTGGGAAGAATCCAACATGCAACCTCACTATAAGGATGCTGTCTTCGCCGATATATACAGGCACTTCTCCCGCCAAGAAGTCTCCACCGACTTCACAATCTGCTCATCCATCCGTGCCCATCACCCCGGCAAGGGACTTGCCGTGACCACCACCCAAGCATGCGATCTCCTTGATTACGCTGCAGCAGGGCAGGCCTCGGCGGCTCCCAATCCCGACACAGCCAATGCGGATGTCATCTGGAGGTCTTACCATCTACCAGCACATCCGCTGGAGGTCCCACATGCGGTCCTTCAGCTGCTGCCCCAACTGGCGAGTCACATTTACACCTGGAATGGCCATTAGATGTTGCTGTACGTCGTGAGACTGTCCGCGGAGGAACACTGGTCACGGGGTCGAAACAATTATGTCGTGTACGACCCGGCGACGACGAGTGAGGAGGACGTGGACCAGATGATCATGGACGTTGTGAAATTCACGTCCCGACCCCGCAGAGAGGTCTTGGTCTACGAACAGGGTGTCTTGAGAAGAGATTCTGTATTGTGGGACGAGATTAAAAAGTCCACATGGGATGATCTGGTCCTGACAGAGGAGCTCAAGGAGGGGATCGAGAGAGATGTGCTGAGCTTCTATAAGAGCAAGGCTCTATATGACGATCTTGGTGTGGCGTGGAAGGTAATTTTGCTTTTAGATTCTCCCTCCTATGCCTTGTGTGTTGATACTTGTCCCAGCGCGGTATCATCTGCCACGGCGAGCCCGGCAATGGTAAGACGGCTACCATACGTGTCATCATGTCGATCCTGCACAGGCACACGCCACATATCACCACCATGTGGGTCAAGTCGGTCGCGGACAATCCCAAGGGTCCTCCATGGGCTATCCGCGACATCTTTGAACAAGCACGCGCGCTAGCTCCATGCTTCTTGGTCCTCGAAGATCTGGATAGCTTGGTCACAGATCCAGTCCGCTCGTACTTCTTGGACGAAGTGGATGGGCTGGAAAACAACAATGGCATTTTGATGTTGGGAACAACGAATCACCGTAAGTCTCACCCTTGATGTCAATCTATACGGCAAGCTGATCGTGGATAGTGGAGGAACTTGACGTCGCCGTGTCAAGGCGTCCAAGCCGCTTCGATAAGAAATATCACTTCCCGAGTCCCGATCTGCTTTTACGTGTTCAGTACTGCGAACTTTGGAAAAGGAAACCGGCTAGAAGCAAGTCAATTCGGTTTCCGCCCGAGCTTGGCCCAGCTATTGCAGAAATTACTAAGGGCATGAGCTTTGCTGGTCTGAAAGAAGCATTTGTCGCATCACTCCTGGTCATTGCTGGGAGGAAGAAAGATAGGACCAGTCAAGACATGGACGCCTCGAAAATTGCGGACGACGAGAGTGATCATGATGCTGAAGCAGACACGGTGGATATCGTATGGAATGAGCTTTGGCGTGTGATTCAGCGACAAGTGGAGCAACTGAAGGAGTAGGACGAGAGTGCAAGTTCTTAAGGGACAACATAAGCTTTGAATCCGGAGCCGAATTTGTCAACCGCATCACTCGTACTATAGACGTGCTCGATTCCGTTCAGTAACATTATCATATGGCCCAACCGTCCGGCGGCGACTTGTCGGCGTACCTCCAACCTTAGTGCCCCGCCGAGCCCTTATCGCGAGGCTTGGAGAGCATCGGCCCGCCTAGCTAGGCATACCCCGCTCCTCATCAACCAATCGGGAGGGTGTGCGAACTGGCCCGCTCCCATCAGTTGCTTCTTTTGGTAGATAGCATAGATAATGGATACGGTCGTTGTTGCGCGTTGCGCCGCAGTTAGGCCTTAAAACGCCCTTGGACCCTTACTTTCCCCTGGCCGATTCCATCATTCTGCTTGTACAAATACGCACCCCGATATTGATTCATACCCCTGCACTCTACTATCGGCGCCTCAAAATGGCCATCGACTGGGAGTCCCTCGTCGCAAAGAAGCAAGCCGAAGTAGCGGCCAAGCTTCCGAAAGAATGGCTTCTCTCCTCCGAATGGACGAAGGACGTGTCGCAGGACTCGCCCATCTCCGTCATTGACGTGCCGCGCAAGTGCGGCCTGCTGTCGGCCAAGGAGCTCGAGATCACCGAGAGCTACGACGCCACGGCGCTTTTGGATAAAATAAAGGGAAAGGCTTATAGCGCGCTGGAAGTGGCGACGGCGTTCTCGAAGAGAGCGGCGATTGCGCAGCAGCTGGTGAGTGCTTGATGGGAATGTGACTATGAGGTTGAGGGCAGGTGACTGATGATGATGGTGGTGGTGGGGGTTTTAGACGCATTGCCTTACAGAGACATTCTTCGATAAGGCCTTTGAGCGGGCCAAGGAGCTCGATGAGTACTTGGAGAAGAACGGTAAGCCGATCGGGCCATTGCATGGCTTGCCTGTCAGTGTCAAGGTGAGAAAACATTGAAATCCAAGACCCTTGTGAGAATCCAACTGACAGTTGCAGGATTCCTTCAATGTCAAGGGCGTGCACTCGACGATTGGATTCGTGTCTTTTATCAAAGAAGAAATGGAGACAACGAACTCGGCTTTTGTAGAGCTTCTGCTCTCGCTGGGAGCGGTTCTCTATGTGAAGACGAATATCCCGCAGACGTTGATGGTAAGGGATTCCGTAAATCTACCTATCGTACAATGCCTTTACGATCGGCCAGCTTTCCATGACTTGGCTCTGCATGTCTACTTGGATTCTACTCTGTCTATGTCTGTTGCTCGTCGATCCGTTTCCGTTAAATTGTTCAGTTATCTACCCCTGTCATTACTTTCTTTCCTTATTCACTGCATGAGCTTCAAGATGACCAGTCCGCTCCCATGTGATCTCAACTGGAAGATATCCCTTCATACCCTTTCGTTCCAGTTTCCAGATACTTTCCCATCAAAGACTCTGAACGCAACCAAAGCTAATAAGCAGCAACTCAGACAGCTGAATCCCACAACAACGTCTTCGGGCGGTATGTATGCCTCCAAGATATGCTCCTCTACTGAAACACTAACGTTTAAAAGATGCCTCAACCCACATAAGCTCACTCTGACTGCCGGCGGCAGCAGCGGCGGTGAAGGCGCTCTCGTGGCCATGCGTGGCTCCCTTCTCGGTATCGGTACCGATATCGGCGGCTCCATCCGCATCCCTGGGTTATGCTGCGGCACGTACGCATTCAAGCCGTCAGTCGGACGTACGCCGTACGGCGGCCAGACCGGACCTGGACGAAAGGGCAAAGAAGACTTCAAGGCGTGCGCTGGACCGCTGGCGACCTCGCAGCGCGACTGCGAGTTGCTGTTCAAGGCTATTGTGGAAGCGGACCCGTGGACATTGGATGAGTCCGTCATCGCAGCGCCATGGTACGAGGTGAAGCCGAAGAGCAAGCTCAGGCTGGGATTGATTTTGGAGGATCCCAAATGGCCGGTCCACCCACCCATCATGAGGGCCTTGCTCACTGCGGCGGAGAAACTCAAAGCTGCTGGTCATGAGGTCATCGAGTTGAAGAGTGTCCCATCAGTCGACGAGATCAACAAGCTGGCAAACCGCTACTTCGGCATGGACCCGGCGCAAACATCCTTTGGACATATTGCTGCCAGTGGAGAACCTCGTATTCCGTCCATTGCTACAACATCTTTGAAGCCGGAAGAGTACGTCGAGCCGACGCTGGACAACCTCTTCCAACTGAACTTGGAGAGGGTCGAGTTCAAGAAACAATTCCGAGACTTGTACGTCCAGAACGAGCTGGACGCTTTCATCACCCCTGGATATCAGGGTCCTGCTGCTGCTCATGATACATATGGGCTGCCGCCATACACCGTCCTTTTCAACTTGCTGGATGTAAGCTTTCCCCACCGGAAGAATGGGGTTCCATTTATCTGATAGACTGCAGTATCCGGCAACTATGATTCCTTTTCTAAAGGCTGAGGCTAGTAAGGATGCAAAGTATCTCCGAGACGTGCCGTACACCCCACCATGTGAGTTCAGGACCTGTGATTGATGACATGCTGCTTACAGATTGTAGATGTTGCAGAGAAGGTTGAAGGCGCTCCTTGCTCGGTGCAAATCGCTGGAAGGAACTTCCGTGATGAGAAGTTGCTGAAGGATGCTGAGGTCGTGGCTAAGGTCTTGAATGGATAGCCGCCGGCAGCTTCAGTTCCGGCCTGGTATGGTGCATCGTAACGGCCTAGTGGCAGCTGAGATATACCGTATAGAAAGCGATGCCAAATCTGATCTGATATTCTATTGAATGCGCGTTATGGGATTATCGCTGCCTTTTACTTATCCGACTCCGATGTAGCAAGAATGGAGACGAAGGAACTTCACGTTAGACATCCTGAAACAGCACAGTAGAATGTGGAAACCACTACATTGTAGACACTCGCATGCCAGCAAAGTATCACGGAAAATTAGATGATGGATCTATCCGGGATGGCGACTTCTTCTGTACCGCTTCTGCCCGAGGAATGGTGTGACTGCAGCTTGTGGCGACCGGTAGACGTGGCCAGGTTCTTGGCGCTGCTCCCATACCCCAGAGAAACCTCATCTGATTGGCGCCCCGTAAAGTATCACGCCACCTCTGTGACCATCCAGGCTCGTGATGGCCAAACCATGTGAACGCACCTCGAATAATGCAAGACAGGGATGAAATTTTCGGTCGCATTCAATTGATAATGATACAAAACCAACCTTTCGATTGATTTCGCGACAAGAGATTTTTGGATCAAAAGCGAAAAGAAGAGAAAGACGATCGTCTTCCGATAACAAGAACATCATACACTCGGCCGACAAAACTATTAATCGTTAGGAGCATCGGTCACCATCACATTCGCATCATCAACGTTCACACAAGCAATCCGATCATGGTACTCACACCAGAGATCCTTCACACACGACCGACACACTTCTCCTTCTTCGACCCCTCACACTTCATGCAATCGCTGATGCGGATGCTCAACCACCACAACGTCGCCGTCGGGGCCGCCGCTCCCTCCCTACCCTTCCACGCACCCCACGAGCCCGTGCGCGTGCCGGCCTTCGACGTGCTCGAGCGCCCGGACGTCTTCATCCTCGAGGGCGACTTCCCCGGCGTCGTCGACCGCAACGACTTCGTCATCGAGTGGATCGGCGACAGCACCCTCAGCATCGAGGCGAAGATCACCCGCGGCGCCACGCCACCCGGCTCACCCGGCGCGGAGGAGAGTGTTCATGGTCATAGACCGGATAGAGAGGATTTTGGAAGCCCGCTCAGGAGGGAGAGTGATATTGGAAAGCCGGATGAGGAGATCGAGAGGCCGAAGTGGTGGTTGAGAGAACGCTCGGGGAATGTCTACCGACGCAGCTTTGCGTTCCCGAGCCCGGTCGAGAATGAGAAGGTGGAGGCCAGGTTTGAGAATGGTGTCTTGCGGATAAAGGTTCTGAAGAAGAGGTTGGCGAGGATGCAGAGTCGCAGGATCGTGCCTGTGCTGTGAAGTTGTTTGTGCAGTGAGCCAGGGAGATCAAACGGGTATGCCGATGAAAACTGGAAATTGGGCCATGAGTGTGCTTGGGTCATGATGGATTTGACATGGAAAACGGCGTTTCTGGACTGCACAAGGCATGATATGTAGGACATGGAACATTTCTATGATGATAACGTTATCGGAGCAGATTTAGGAATGAGAAGTGCACCATATTTGTTCTGAGCGTCCACCAGCCTTGGTCATCATGCCTTGCTTAGAAGCCTCTCAGACTCGCGGCAGATGTCGGGGCAAGTGTAGCATCTGGTTGAAGAAAGGTCAAAGGAGATAGGGGTACTGCTGAGATTGAAGCTGACGACTACTGACAGCTGTAAATGATCCACAGATACCTACGCAAATAAAGCATGGTTCTTCGTATCTTAAAAAAGTCGTAAATGCATCAGCTAAGAGGCTTATCTTCAGGACCCCTGCAATCAGGCTTTATCAGGGGTCTGAGATGCCAGATCCCTCCTTAGCTGATAGAGAGATAAGGAGCCGGGAATGGACTACCCGAAGCAGTCACAAGACCCAAGATGAGTCGTGTCCGCGTCTCCACAGCTCCCGAACCTGTTCGGAGACCGCGCCAAGTTCGTGCAACGGTTCCCTTCCAAAACTCCCCCGCACCTTCCTTGCTTGATCTGAACCGTCGCAGCTCTCGCGGCAGTTACGCACCGAGGCCACATCCCGTGCGAGTTGCGACACGACGAGTGCGATAAGATAAGCATAAGCGACGATAAGCTTCCTTTCATCGATTTGCTAATCGTCGGTTCGCTTCGCCCAAACCTGCCTAGCGTTCCTTGTGCTTGTGCGAAAGGGTTTTCAGCTGCCGTGAGACTTGGCCAATCACAGCGAGATTAAACACACCTGGCAGGGAAGAAACTTTTCCAAGTGGGAAAGGCCTTTTTGCACTGGACGTCATCGTTTAAAGGGGATCGATTCGTCCCAACCCCCCCGTCCGTTCGAACCCTTTTTTTCCTGCAAATCGTCGAGACTCCTTTTTGGACAGCCGAGGCATCGTCAAGCCACGCAACCCCAACTCAAGGTACAAGGTACTTATAGATCGGTCGACCCCGACTCCGCCATACTGGATTCAGGAAGCGAGACGAATTGAGCGACGTGGACGCAATAAAGTAGCCCAGCACAACGGAGCAGCAGCAGCATCAACAGTAGCACCCGTAACGATGGCGTCCAATTCTCCGGACGGTGTGTTGCAGGACGACAAGGTGAACCTCGAGGCTGGCAACGAGGCTGGCAACGATGCTTCATCTCTCGACCTGTCGATGTTGAGTGAGCAGGATCGCAGACTGGCTGAGATGGGGTACAAACCAGTATGTCGACCGAATCTCGAGCCACTTGGCGCATGGCAGCCTGGGACAAAACTAATGTGATGCGATGTTCATTAGGTCTTCAAACGCGAGTTCAACTTTCTGTCAACCTTCTCCTTTGCCGTCAGTATCTCGGGTCTGTTCTCGACCGTCGCCACCACCTTTTCATATCCTCTTTATGCCGGTGGATCGGCCAGTGCCGTGTGGTGTTGGTTGATTTCGGGTGCGGGTTTTATGTGTATAGCAGTATGTCGATGCCACATGTATTCAATGGAACATCCTGCTGATGCTTTCCACAGTGCTCTGTTGCTGAACTGGTTTCGGCTTATCCCACATCTGGTGGTCTATACTATACCATCTCAAAATTGGTACCGTCCAACCTGGTGCCGCAGATTAGCTGGTATGTCATTCCCTAAATCCACTTTTGACAAATTCAATGCTTACCGGCTGTAGGATCACCGGCTGGCTGAACCTCCTCGGTCAAATCGCCGGTGTTGCTTCTTCCCAATATGGTGCAGCTCAACTGCTTCTGGCGGCCGTTTCCATGGGTTCTGATTTCAATTATTCACCTACAACCGGTGCTACCATTGGTGTCATGGCTGCACTGACCTTCTTCAATGGATTCGTCAACTCCTTGCCGACGAACTGGCTGGAGCGTATGACAAGATCCTATGTCATCTTCCATGTGCTTATCCTGGTCACTTGCTGTATTGCTCTTCTCGCCAAGGCAGACAACAAGCACGACGCTAAATACGTCTTCACAAATGTCTCCAGCGATTCCGGATGGTCACCCACTGGCTTTTCCTTCCTATTTGGATTTCTGTCGGTTTCTTGGACGATGACCGACTATGATGCCACGGCACACATAACTGAGGAGTAAGTGCTTATGTTCTTTGTCCATGTCTTTGTCGGGCCATACTTTCCATACGGGACTTTAAATAGTCTGCTTCCATTGCATCAATCTATTCTGAGGTCTGACACCGTTTTAGGATCAACCAACCAGAAATCAAAGCCCCGTGGGCCATTTCTACTGCCATGGCCTTCACCTACATTGCAGGCTTCCTCTTCAACATCGTGTTATGCTTTTGCATGGGAGATCCTCTAGACATCCTGGCATCTCATGTTGCACAGCCCGTAGCGCAAATCTTCTACAATGTCCTCGGCAAAGCGGGCGGGATCGTCTATACCGTGTGCGCCTTCATCATCTTGATGTTTGTTTGCCTAACGGCCCTGCAAGCCCTCGGCCGCACCGTCTTTGCCTTCTCTCGGGACCACATGCTGCCGGGCAGTGTCATCTGGAAGCAAATCAATCGGTATACGCAGACCCCGCTGTACGCTGTCTGGTTCAGCGTCTTTTGGTGTGTAGCCATCAACTTGATCGGTTTGGGTTCGTATGCCGCCATTTCGGGTGTGTTCAACATATGTGCTATTGCCTTGGATTGGAGCTATTGTATCCCGATCTTGTGAGTATACTTCTCTCCTGCTACACGCCCGACTCAGGTAACTTACAATCTCGCAGCTGCAAGCTCGTCTACGGCCGTTTCGAGCCTGGACCATGGTACATGAAAAAGGCATCTTTCTTCGTGAACCTCTGGGCCTGCCTCTGGACGCTCTTCGTCAGCATCATCTTCCTGCTGCCCACCTTCCGGCCGGTGACAGGCGACAACATGAACTACGCCTGTGTGTACCTGGTCTTCATCTTGCTCTGTGCGACCGTCTACTGGTATGCGCGCGCCAAGAAGTTCTACACCGGTCCCAGACAGGAAACGAAGATCCTGGAGGCGCGCTTGGCGAGAGGCGAAATTGGGGCTCCGGAGAAGAGTAATGGAGGCGTCCTTGCTAATGGCGATGGACTGTCCAGGGCGGAGTTGGAGGGTCATGAGAAGGCGATGTGAGGGCTTGGAAGTGGTAGAAGGATATAGGTGTCACGATCTTCTGGTGTAGGATATTTGATGTGTCGTTGGGATACCCTTGTGTGGCAATGTGAAGAGGCAACAAAACGTCAGCGCTGGGGGCTTTCTTGTCTTGTAGTTGATTGAGTAACAACATTTGGATGACAGGAAAAGGAAATAGCAATGATCTTGCCGCCGTGGGCAAGGATAATGGAACGAACAATACATCTCATCACCTGTTCACTCCCACTAGTCCTTGAAATCACAGTCAATGGAGAGAATGTCAAGTATATGGGCCAAGGGCGTGGGCCTCCATGGCCTTTTGACTTTTGATCTTCTCTCATCTCTCATCATTGTTGGATTAGTACCTGAGCCGCTGTAAATCACTGTTCTTGATAAGAGAGAGTCTATATATAAACCAAGCTTTCTGTGCAACATGCAAACGTCTGTACCACGAGCCATTTCTTCACATCAGATTCGTCTCATCGCACATCTACTTCTCCTTGACCACCGTCGTCCCACCCGCATTCTGCGTCTCAATCTCCATGCCCTCAAGGACATCATCAAAAGTAGCCGGGACGCCATCGCTGATAACATACTCCTTCCTACCCTTGACGAACCACATGACCATGGCCAGGACAAACACGCCGCCAATCACAGCACAGGTCCAGTTCATATTCGCCAGCTCGCCCACCACGGGCATGAAGTACGGCAGGTTAAACATGACGATCATGAACAGCAGCCAGCCCACACTAATAAAATTCACCACCCACCCCAGCACGCCGCGCATATGGATAGGCCCCGGCTTGGGCTTGCGGCGGCCGCTCAGCATGTGCGCGCACAGCGGGATCAGCAAGCTCAGCGAACTCAGCACGAGACTCGAGCCGACCAGCGCGTTAAACGCCGTCTCGGCGAACAAGTACAGGAAGCCGAGCACGACGACGACAGCCACTCCGAAGAGTTGTGCGTTGAGCGGGATCATCAGGCGCGTGTTGACGCGCGCGAACCAGCCGGACCAGGGCAGCGTGTTGTCGCGCGCGAAGCTCCACGTCATGCGCGCGTGCGTCAGCTGCAGCCCCAGCAGCGCGGCTAGGATCGCGATCATGATTATCAGTTGTAATATGAGTGCCCCGGGCCGCCCGCCCATCGCTTGCACGAAGAGTGCGGCGTTGGGACTGCTGGATGCGAGCAGTGCGTCCATGTCGATCACAGAGTACGCCATGGCGATCAGGTAGGCGAGGCCGGTGATGAAGCCCACCCCGATTTGGGAGAAGATGGCGATGGGCACGTTTTTGGCGGCGTCTTCGCTTTCTTCGCACAGGTGGATTGTGCCGTCGAGGAGTCCGTAGGCGTAGCAGGGGTTGATGAGCCCGGTGAAGAAGCACTAAGGGATTTAGATGTGAGAAAGAGGAGGGGAGGGAGGTTGCTGTGGAGGTGGTGCACGTACAATGGCGTTATTAGTCCAGCCAGTCTCGTTGGACCATGATGCCCAGACGAGTTTGGAAGAAGCGTAGTTGCCGCGAGCGCCGATGACCATCATCATGATACTGATGACGCAGGCAGTCGTTCTGTGATATGATCAGTTGCTGCAGTACCTCAAACGAAGAGACAACTGACGTGTAGAAGAACATGAACTTGGCGATGTAGGGATACGTCTTATTGCAGAAAATCCTACTCTTGTCAGTCTCCGGGAGTCCCACATGCTTCAAGATCAAAACTCACATATACGTCGCCGGACCCAGATTCGACGCCATATACACAATATACATGAGCCACCGGGGCGGATCATACTCAGGATGATAGATAGCAATACAACCCATCACCAGCGTAGCCATCATGGAGCACACACTGGCCGTGACAATCTGCCACGAGAACATGTTGAGGTATCCCACGACCCACGACAGGAAGCGGGCGTACTTTGGCGACGCCAGCCGGCCGGTCCAGTAATACGGCCCCCCCGACGTCGGGTACGCCGACACCAGCTCCGCCACCGACAGCGCCAGGAACGCATTCAGCACCGTCACCAGCAGGAACCCGTACAGCATGGCTGCAAGGCCGCCCTCGTAGATGTCTAGCTGCAGCGATGCTGCGGCTGCGCCCCATGTGCCGGCCATGGCTTGCACGATTCCGATTAGGGCCCATCGAGACCACTTTTTCCTGCAGCGTTAATGATGCATTCTGTTGCAGGGATCTAGAGAAGACTCACCCGCCGCTTCATCTCTTGCTTGTACCCCGTCCGCTCGGCGAGCTCGCGGGCGTCCTTTGCGTCCTGCGCGCTCTTGACGACATGGTTGGGGTCGATGACGGCCGGAGACCCCTTTGTGAGGTGGTGTTCATCGGCCATGGTGCTTTTTTTCTCTCCCAAGCAGTATCGTTACAGGACTGATGGTTCTAGACTCCAATCAATAAATGGACTGGATCAGCAGTAACAAGTTGCTCCCCTGCGAAAACGAGCAGCCTGCTGCCCGAGAGATATATACCTGCTTGTCGCGCAACGTGCTTATCTCCGTAGCAGTCGTTCTCCCTTATCGATTGGCAAATAAGGCGCCCCTTTCCCCCTATCTCCCTATCTCCCTCTCTATCTCGCTATCTCTGGTCGATGGCGGAATCGGCCGACGATCACAGCCCGTAGCGGCGCGGATCCCTGCCTCTCTACCCTGGAAATGTCCCGCGCGGAAAGCGGAGAGAGTGGGGGAGAGGGAGTTATTAAGTCCCAGGTTGCGACTGGGACCCTTGAAAGAAAGACTGTCAAGGTCAAGAGAGTGTCTTGATAACGGCCATCCTTCGGACCGCTTGCGTGACACATCGTCTTGGGCGATGGGCAGCGATGGGCAGCGGACCGGGGGCGCGCGCGCTGAGTGCCAACGGCCAATCTAGGCGCAAAAGCTTAGCATGCACAGCGCACCGCCGAACCTTGTTCGGAGGCTTGGGTTATCTTGGTGTGAGAGACGAGCCAATCACAGCTGATAGTCAGCATTGGGGGCGTCTTAGGGCGGGTTGGAGACTTTTTGGAGACAGATATCGCCGGGTTTAAGGAGGTTGATTGTTCAAGATGACGACGCAGAGGGCTCCGAGACGGAAGTTGAGAAAGGGACTTAAGGATGGAAGGGAGAGAGTAGGATTAGACTTCATTTGTTCGTAAAAAGCCGCGACAACAGTAAATAATCGACTCCTACATTTCCCACAACGTTTTAGAGTGATTTTTCATACTAACTAGAAGTTGTAAAACCAGTTAAGTTGTCATCCTGATGTGATTTTGGTACTTTGAACAATCTTGGTCTGCATGTACAGGTCCTGTATAGGGGGAAAAGTGCGGTTTTGTTGCGAAAATAAATGCCAAGGTTTCGTCCGATTTATGCATACGACAAATTTAATGTCAACGAATCGAGAGAGGCGCATTAGAAAGCCATTGTATTCTCCATCCACTAATCTCCTGGGTATATCCCACCCGCTGTCGCACGACAAACAAATCAGACAAAAACCACATATCACAGTAGACTGTTTGTAGGCATGCTTTAGCAAATTCTCCGTTGTAAAAACAATGATATTGTAGATACCTTACATAGCTAGTCAGATGTTCAGGCACAGCAAAAATTGAGACACCCTGTCAATCAAGCTGCCCGTTCCCCTGCAGTCCTGACGCGGATCACACCTCCGACGGGACTGTCAACCGGCCTGGGACCGTCAACCGGTCAGAGATACCTGTAGTCTCTATACATGTTGCTGGTAAAGCAAAGTACTTCGGGGAGCGGTAACTACCAAGTGCCGTAACACCTGTTCCCTTCGGGTTCGGTACGGTAGGCTACAACTGCCAAGTGCCGTAGAGACACAGCCTGAAGTTTACGGGGCGGATCCAGGGGGATTCGGTGCCGAACCGACACTTCTTTTACTACTACCACATACAGTGAGGCTTGGAATTCGTCTCTGAGAAACCAGACACCAACAATTTTCCCATTTGAACATCGATTGGTGCGATTCTAAAATACAAGCAATCTCAACTATACAACCAAGCCCCCAGCGTACTATTGGCATCTGGAAAGACACCCGTCCCCTGAACCGGCACCGTACTATTCGTACTCGCATCCCACAGCACCCATCCCAGCACGCCCGATCCAAACGTCAGCGTGATCGCCGCCGCCTGCTTAATATTCAAATCGGTGATCTGCGCCCTCTTCGCGCTGACCTCATACACCGCCTTTGCCGAACCCTCCGTCTCCTCCTGGCGGATCTCCACGCTCCACTTAGTGAAGGGAATCCACGTGCGGCCCGCCGGATCCCCAGTCGCCCTCTCGGCATCATCCAGCCTCGAGACCCAGTTTTTGCTGCCCGTCAGCGTGTTCAGATGCTGGCCTAGCTGCTTGCGTGCTTTCACGAGTGCCGTGTATGCCTCGCCGCTCAGCCGCATCTTTTCAAAACAGGCCTCCTCCCAGGCGTCTCGCTGGGTATTGTCTAATCTACCAATGTACTTGTGGCTGTTGAGGACAGCGTGGAAGGCGACTTGGGCGTCGTCGAGGTTGGCTCGAGCGGCGTTGTAGGCGTCGAATAGGGAGAGTTGACAGGTGGCTCGTCGCCCCTTTCGTGCCCCGGTGCAAGCCAGATCTGCAGCGGCGTCCGCCTCGTGTTCAGAGTCTACTGTCGCTGGGGAAGATTAGCGGGGGTGATATCGAGAGAGGGAGTCGCCCTTACCTTCGTATGTCTCTGTAGATGGGTCATATGTGGCTCCATCGTCCAGTGTTTGAACGCTGCCTGGAAGACTGTCAGACTGGGCTGCAAGCAGAGAAGGAGGAAATGCTTACTATCTTGAGATCCACCGTCATCTCCCCAGTTGCTATCATCACTGGTCGAATCGTCGGTTTTGCCCGTAGTTGAGTCTGTCTCGACTGTGCCCGGATCTTCCCCTCCACTACTACTTCCTTCCGTTCCTTCGGTACCGTGGACATCAGTACCCTCATCTTTTGGCTCTCCCCATCCTCCGTGCGGTTCTTCCACAGTGATAGGAATATCCCACCGTCTCTTGACTGAGAAAGGTGATTTGATAGGTATGGGCGACCTGAGCCAATTTAGTGCTGGCTGTGCGACGTCAAGATCATCTTGACGGCCACGGCGGAACGGTTTTGCGTCGCTAATGGTAGTGAGAATCAGGATGATAGCTAGTAGGCGTAGAGAAGTAGCCATTGCAATACTTCGAGTGTGTGTATGAAGGGACCAAATGGTCTTGAAAATTAGAGAATGAAGCGTCTGATGTTGTGAGGCTACAATCAACCAGCTAAATGAGTCTTTGCCATACCTTGCCACCGGAAAAGCAAGCTGCGCACAGCTTGGCGGAAACATTCTAGAACGACACAATTCGGGACGAGAATTTAGCTCCAGATCCTAAAAATCATGCTTAAGGTTAGTTTCGACGATCCGCCAACGCCCCGCCATCATGGTAACGCATCCATCGAAACGGGCTTCTAGAACAATGGAAATTCAAAATCTCACCCGACATCTGTGCGCCCCCAGCCAGACGGTCGAGTGGGCCCTAGATCTGGCCTTGGATCTTGCTCTTCAGGGTCCTTCCGCGGAGACTTAATTAGCGGCGCTGATCTCAACCAGGTCCGGGGTTGTGATCATCGAGACTTGTGTTTGCGGGGAGGCCTTGCCATTTCCGGAACCGCCTTATGTGCAATGCCGATTTAGCAGGAGCGGCACAGATCTGTAACGTGGGCTTGAGTCTGGATGCTAGAGGGAGCTGAGTATATCGAAATGACGCTATGGCTACGGTTGTAGGATATGCATGGCTAAAACGCAATCAAGAAGAGAGAAAAATATTGGAAGTGGCACTCCTAGTCCCCGGCCTGCCGCAAGTCAAACGCCGCCAGAAGCTCGTCTCTGTCCTGGTCACTTAGGCCCAGTTCGTTACTCGCTCTGATCTGCTCAATATATGGCTCCGCATAATCAATGAAGAGCTCCCCCATTTCTGCTGACAAGAAGGACTGATAGCAGCGTCAGTAAATTCTTAGAGAGAAATACAGGGATAACCGTGAACTTACCCCGCAAAGAAATCCACACCATATACTCCCCAGCTCGTAGAAGACTATCCCGACTGCATTCAAGCCCACATCCTCCCAAAAGACAGTCCAACTATCATGTTGGTCCTGATCGCACACCTTCCCCTCGAAGTTCTGGAGCGCCGCCTGCGCGTTGGATCCGGCGGGGGCTACTCGCTGAGCACCCCACACAGCGGCCAAGAGTTGGTCATCGCTCTCGACGGTCGCAAACCCAAGCGTGCCAGAGACGGTCCAGCAGTAGAAGACGCTCTTGATAGCCTCAAAGACTTGCTCGTCAGGAGGGTGGGAATCTTCAGGGTTAGGGTTAGGGTTAGGGTTAGGGTTAGGGTTAGGGTTAGGGTTAGGGTTAGGGTTAGGGTTAGGGTTAGGGTTAGGGTTAGGGTTAGGGT